>VZRU01016239.1:0-10271 GCA_013398155.1 Pedionomus torquatus
TTTCTTCTACCTTCTCATTCTCCTCACCCTCCAGTGCCCCATACCTATTGTGCAAGGGTAAACAGAAAAGTGAGGGGGGCTGTGAGGGATTTCCTTTGCCTCTTCTGACAGGCACCTGTATCCATTCCTTCCTGTTCCCTGGGTCAACTCCCTCTGTTGAGGGTGTCTGCAGAGCCTCGTACCACATATCTAACCCCCTTTCACATTCCCTTATAGACCTTAGTCTTTTCACCTCATCCTTCAGTTCACTGACCAGGTTAAGAAGGTCATTGTCTTCTCAAGTCCATAGCATTCACCAGTAAGATGAAGGAGACGCCAGGGTCCCGAGGCCCTGGCCCTCATACTCAAAGCCATGTAGCCGTGCTTGATACGCTCTCCATCTCCCTTGGCTATATCGTTGGTACCCAGATGGAAGGGCAGCTTAGGATAATAGTCTGAGGACCAGAGTGCTAACAGCCCCAGTAATATGTTCATGGTATCTAGAACCCAAGCTGCTGAAAAACGGCAAAAGTTGCCAGGTGACACATTGTGCTGGCAGAAGTCCCTCTGTCCCTGCAGCAGGGAGTTTGTCACCACTGCCCTGTCCTTCCCACACTGCTACAGGATTCCGTAACAGCTGCCTTGGAAGCTTTATTGGACAGGACTCACTCTTTGACTGCTGCTGGGGCTTAGAACCTGCTCTGTAGGTCAGAGCTGCAAGTGGAGCAGGAACTGTCCTCCTGGTGCCGGAACTCAGAAGCTCCCTGACTTCACTAGGCAAAATTCTTCCATGCTCAGCCTGACAAGCTAAGGCTCTGCCCCCTTCTCAGTATGGTGGGACTTCTCATGTTCCTGAAGCTACAGGGTCTTGGTGGATATCTGGTTCATCTCCTTTTCATCATGTTGTACAGTCTGCTCACTTCCTCTCACAGCTTCTCTGCTTGATGAGACAGATCTTTCATCAGCCCATTAGAATAAACTGTTTTTTAGTTCTCAACCTGCTGGTTACCAAAGCTAACTTATAACAGAGGCACATTAAGAACTGGCAGATTCAGGAGTATAATATTACATCATTTGTATGTCTAAAGACTGAACATATGTGTGTAGTATATTGATACGATTGATATAGCAGACTATGCTGCATGCAGTAAGTAAAATTTTAAAAGAATAATAAATATAGGCCTAAATATCTTTTATGATCAAAAACTTAAAAACAGCTTTAAGGGTACAGTAGCTTTATTCAGTACACAACATGGGTTTACAAAACAAATGTTAGGATTCAAGTAAGCACAGTACTCCGCTATACTTGAATGAGAAGACTTACACTAGAAGACAGCAAACAAAGAGTTGTAATAAACAGGAGAAGTGCGAGAGAATGTCAGGTAGGTGATTGGAGGCTGATTTTGATTAGAGATCTAGGAAAAGAAGAAAACTGCATACATGCAATTAGTGGATAATAGTAAGCAGAGAAATTGTGAATGCCAGTGCAGACAGACAAGGAAGCAGAACACCTGGAAACAGAGATGTCTGGCTGATAAATTATATGAAATTTCAGTGCAACAAGTAGAAGCTGAAAGGAATGGAAGAAAAACCAGCCGAAATGGACAAGTTCCCTGAAGCCCAAAAATCAGGGAAACTGATTGGCGGGAGTACGCTTGGGATTTGTATGTCTGTTACGAAGCTCTGGAGTTCATACTGTAGGACTTGGTGGGGTTTCTTCAATCTAAAACAAAAAAGAACCCAGCACACTAAACTATCAGAATAGAAAGCTTGAGGTTTTAAGTGTGATAAATAGTGAGAAAGCTTACTGTTTTATGATACCACTTAATCAGCAAGATGAAAAGTGTTAGGGTACTGTTGTTCCTTTCTCTATTGGTTTCCTATAAACGCTATGAGGAGATTATTTAAGCAGGGTAAAATTACAGATTCCTAGGAAAGTTTGTATTTTATGCAAACTTTAAAAAAATAGTCTTAAAATACAGTAGGCAGGCTATGATAGCTAAGTGGGATGAATGCTTGTATAACAATTTATTCCCTGTATTTCTTGTTTGCTTTGCAACCTTTTTATTTTGATGGGAGGCTTCTTCCATGTTTATATCCTTTGTTGCTGCCAGTTAACTGCTTTACCTATTACTTAATAGTTTTCCTGGGTACTTGTTAAACTTGCATCTTGAAGATAAATGTTACCTTTAAGTGAGATATAACTTACTATTGAAATCATAAAATATTTCTCTTCCTGGAACTTCAGCAGTGTATGTGAAATGTCTCTTTAAGTTTTCATTTAATTCCTTAAGTCAATAGCTGACTGTTTTGTTCCCCTGTTCAAATGTATGTAGAATCCTATAGGATGCATTGTACTGGATTATTTATTTATTTATTTATTTATTTTTAATATTTATTTATCTTTCTAGGCTAATCTTTTTTTCCTGGGTCGTGACAGATTATTATCTGTTTGTGTTCAATGGGACGACGAATTCACTTTGTGGTTGACCCTCAGGGTTGGTGCTGCATGGGCCTGATTATCTTTGTCTGGCTGTACAATACAATCTTCATTCCAAAAGTCATCCTTTTTCCTCACTATGAAGAGGGACATATTTCAGTTGTGGCAATTTTGTGTAAGTCAGTTTAACTCAGCCCTTTTTTCTACTAGTAAAAATAGAATTTTTGGGCAGTAGTTAACATAGTAGTTGATCTGAGAAAGGTCAAAAAACACAGAATAAGGTGAAGGATAAAGATAAATGATAAGATAAAGCATAAGAATTCGGGGATGGAGCCTACATGTTTGAGTTCTGAGAAGCTGAGACACTAAATTCATTTCAGAGGTGTTACAGTAAAACTTGTTTATGTGGAAACTAGGGAAAAGCATTAATACAGCTATCAGGTCCTATAGCTAGAACTTACTGGTAGAATTTCAGGCCCACAACTCGGTGCTTGTCAGAATTTGGGGTGGTAGAACTGATGGTTGAGAAACTGACTTTTGTTAGTTTTTTCATATGTCTTGGAATGGGTCAGATGATTTATGCTAATAGGTTTTGCTGGGGAAAAGGCTTGAATTATAACTGGAACCAAATTTAAAGTGAAGATGGGCTATTGGGAATGGCCTTTCACACAGAGACTTTGAAATATAGAATGATTGGTGCTTATTTGATCAGACAGTGGAGGAGCTACTTCTTAAATACAGTAATAAGATCATAGTGGCATTCTTCTGGTGCTATCAAAACATTCTTTACTGCTACCTTTTCCTCTCCCATTTTAAGACCGGGGAGTGCTTAATATTGTAGAATGTATAGTACCAAAACTACATCTGGAATGGAATGAGAAAGCTGAATACTTTCCAACTCAGTGCTGAGTACGCCTGAAAAACACCTAACAATTACTTATTTATTTTTTCAGGTTATTACTTCTGCTCATTGTTTTGTATAGCTTCATTACTAAGAGTCTCAGTAGCTGACCCAGGAAAGCTACCTGAAAACCCAAAGATACCAATTACAGGTACGTTAAGGTGTTTATGTGTAATTGAATAAAGGTTATTTTAATGACCTCAAAATATTTAGTAATCTGTTTGATTTTGTGAGGAAACCGTGAGCTGTCTCTGTTGAAGGCTATGTTGTTAATGAAATTAAAATCAGTATGTCACTGTTTAACTTGTAAAGTTCTAGCACTTTCCCTTGTGTAGACTCAAAACTTCTTTTTCAAAACCTGTATTCCATCAGAAGTTTGGTTGTGTTGGAACTTCTGCTAGGAAATTTTTCTATGGGAGGAATCTTTTTGCATTCCAAACATACTGCATATACTTCTAACTTGATATGAAAATTCATTTTATTAATGAAAAATGTTTAGAGATGGTTAGCCATTGCAACTGTACAGCTTTTTTCCAAGTAATTTAGGAGGTACTGAAAGTGGTGGTAGAAGATACTCTTATGCTGCATTTTACCTGTGCATTATTTACACGTTTTTTGGATGACTTATGTTTGTATGGGCTGTTAACCAAACAAGTGTGATATTGATCACATTGTGTGCTGTAGAGTAGCAACTTCTGTCCTTGTGAATTTATCACAAAATTCCCGTATGGTGTCTGATGCTCTAAAATTTGGAGGGAATTTGAAACCTTAGTAATTCTCTACAGAGAAAGCTAACATTTTTATGAACTACCTGATGCTATTAAAATGCATGTCTAACACACAGAGCTTTTAAATAGCAGTTTAGAATGGAATAGAGCTAGTAAACAGATGGGTTTTGTCACATTAACAGAAAACACTTCTTGAATGTAGGAAATGCATCAAATGAAGTGAAGGGGGGGGGGAAATTTCAGTATAGTCTTGCAAATGAGGTGGATGCCAGCAGGTAACATTTTACTCTTTCCCTGATGTTAGTGAGAATCCAGGTGATGTCTTTGGACACATGATCTGTTTAGCCTTGGCACTGATGTTATGAGATGCACAAATTAGGCAACAGGTAGCAGGAAGGGATGTATCTCCAGGATTCAGATGTGAAACACTGACTGCAGAAAATCTCCTGTCAATATTCTTCCTGCTCCTGGTAACTGAGCCTTTGATAAGTAAAATGAAGAGTGTCTCAGACTTGGGTCCTGCAGTCAAGAGTTCTTGCTGCTGCAACCTGAGCTGGAGAATGAGGATGCTCACTACAGTTACAGAAAATGACATTACAGTGACTGAATGTTGATTTATCTGCAATATATGAGGACCAGTACAAATTCCCTTTGTGTACAAACATTTCTTTCTCTTGTAATAGAGCCCTTTAAATGGCTCTCCAACCTCTCCATGCTCCATTCATTTTATATGTCAATGGTACTTTATAGATGCTTCTGAAGATGGAACACTTAGGCTTGACTGTGACACTGATACTATGATTTGGTTTGTGCTATATCAGAGATTTTGTACTTTCTAAACTAGCACTTCAGTTTTCTGGTATTCTATAGTTTGGCAGGAAGATGCATTTTTGCACAGTATAAACTGTATTCAAAATGAAGTTGGGGTGTTTCTGAACTCTGCTGGTAGCTACAGTATTAGGGAGTGACACCTTCGTGACACTGGATTTGTGGGAACATTGTAAATCACTTCCCATCTGGCATTATTACTAGTTTAATGGTCTCAGATATTGGGCTTCTTTACTTCTGCTGTCCAAATGTTATTTTGCAAGAAAGACAAGATTAGAGCCGCCTGCAGATGGCTCAGAAGTGCTGAATTTTACCTTATTTTGTTTACATAGGGGCAATACTTTACCATATAAAATTTCAGAACTTCCTGCTCTAAAATCTAAGGTTATTTATTTTCCCATGCAATTTAAGACATTCCTCTGCGTCAAAAAAGTTCCAGGTTGTTAAGGTAAAAACAACCAAAGTATTTAAGATGCTCAGTCATGCACTATTTTGCTTAAGACAGAAAACGTATGAGTTTGTGAATGGAACTATTACGGTGTTGGTGTGGTTTGTTTCTCATGTGAAGATGAACTTCCTGAATATACCATTTAAATTCTCATTTTTAAAGTTTTCTTAAAATTTGAAGATAATTTTGCAATTTGAGATAAATAATAGCTGAGCTGAAGAACAGTAGCTCCTGGAAGTCTCAGCTGTTCAGCACCTCTGGAGATCAGCTTGAAGAATTTCACAGTGGGCATCAAAAATAGTGTATATTTTTAAATACAGGCCTACCCTCTGTCTGTTCTTTGGTTGTCTTATGTGTAAAATTGTGTGTTGTGAGATGCATGTCTTTAAAGGCTTTGAGATGGAAGATGCTCCTGAAGTGTTCATTGTGTATTTTGTTTTATTTAGCTAGCTGTGAAAAATTCAAGTAGCAGTATTTCCCTTGGAGGTTTTGGAATGGCAGGGAGCTCAGGGGATGGCCCTGTCTTGCGGATATGTTTTTTCACACTAGACGTGTAAGAAGAGAAGTTTTTTATATGCTGACCATCCTTCTCAGATCATAGAAAGTTTGTTTGTTTGTTTGTTTTTTTCCTCTTTGAATCGTTACCATATAGTTTTATCATGAGTGTGCTCTACTGAGTTTAAATCTCTCTAAGGTGTCTTTAAATTTTCACCTAGAACGAGAATATTGGGAATTATGTAACAAATGCAATATGATGAGACCAAAGCGTTCACACCATTGCAGTCGTTGTGGACACTGTGTGAGGAGGATGGATCACCACTGCCCATGGTAAGACCAGGACATTCGTTCTAACAATCTGCTGTTGTTTCAGTGAATGATTTCAAAGTTCATGGTCTTGACTATTGCTTATTTGTCATATTTCTGTCCCAGTACTGCTTAATCATTCAAGCATTTAGAGCAGGAGAAGAACAGCTTTGAGGCATTCTTACGTCTGCAAGTAAAATTGACAGTAAAAACTGTTGCAGTGTAACATTTTATCATTTGTCAAATTGTTACATGCCATATAGTTTAGGAAAGTTCACATCTATTTTTAAAGAATTGAAATTCTCTATTTAAACTAATTGTAGCTTAAAATGAAATCTTTTCAGTAGTTCTGCAGTATCATTTCCATCAAGATAGCAATGATGGACTGCAGAGGACAGAATTGACATCAGGATCCTTCTGTGTTGATTTAGCCATTTTTCAAACTGCCCTTTTTGTCAATCATTGCTTCAGAAAATAGTGCCAGTATAGTTCTTGTGTCATGATGGCTTAGCTTTGTACTGATGTCTGAGCCAACATTTGTATGAAATTGCAACCTGACCACATTCTTTGCATCAAATTAACGTCTGTGAAGCAGACTAGACCTGGATTGCAAAAGTTTTGGATCTGGTATTTAAGATTTCTAGAATCCTTGTGATTCCTTTACGTTGGACTATGCAGATGTTTCTGAATAGCGATGCCTGTCCTGACTTCTGTTTCCTAGGCTCCTTTCTTAAATCATGCTTATTTGTCGTTGAGGTACCCTGTCATCACATTTGTTTTCAAATCGTTTATTTGTATTTCCAGTTTCACAGTTCACAACCAATGAAATGTATCAAGGAGCAGAAGATAATAAATATTACTATGAAATTTTACAGACTAAAAAAAAATTATTTTGTTATTAAGTTTTACTTAACGTTGTAGGAGAATCTTTGCTTCATGAAAACATGGAGAAAAGTCTCCTGTTCTAAGCAGTAATCTAAGTAATGTAACTTTTAATACAGTATAAGAAAGCCATCCTTTACAGAAACTGCCATGTCTGACGTATAGACCATCACTTTGATTAAGAATGGAGTGATTAATCAGTAGTTCTTATGTTTGCTCATAACTTCCAATACTTTTATAATCTCTGTTATAACTTCTTTTATTCATAGGAACTGCATATCATAAATGCAGTGTTAAAGTCTTTATATTTTTTGTCTTTATATGTACACTTTGTTTCTCTGCAGGATTAATAATTGTGTTGGTGAAGACAATCACTGGCTATTTTTACAGCTTTGTTTCTACACTCAGATCCTTAGTTCCTATACGCTGATACTTGATTTCTGCCATTTCTACTACTTTTTCCCTCTGAAAAAAGAAAACTGGGTAAGAACCTGTTTTCTCTACAAAGCAAATAAACAGCTTGTACTGCAATGTAATTTATTTTGGTATCTAGTTACTGCATGTTTCTGCTGGCTGACTGAACTGGTTAACAGTGGAGAGTTCTAGGTGTATGTTATCAAGTAAGCAAACTGATTTGTGGTAAGTAACAAAGTATCATTCTAAAAGGGTATATGATTTCTGTGTGTTAAAAAGACAAGGTTAGTTTTCTTGGACATCTAGGAAAGGAGGACAGAAATGGTTAGGTTCCTTCAGAAGTGATTAGTGTATACTGGGAAGAAGCAAGGTAACTGGTTTAGGCATATTCTAATTTCTTTTTATTTTCTCAAAAGTAAATCTGTAATCACTGCAGAGTATATATCTATCCTAAGTTCCCATTTAAAAATGCTGATATTGCCAGAAAAATGAGAAAAAAACTTATGATTGTACTGAAAGGAGAAAAAAATGTACATTGGTTTTGCAACAGTGTTTTTTGTTACTTTGAAAAGGTCATGTGAGTAAAGGGAGAATTATATTTGGTTTGTTTTACTTGGACTCTATGCCATTATCATATTTCAAGATGTTGTCATGAGCAAAATGGTGTTGAGCTCACAGAGAAAACGGACTTACGGATTGGAATAGAGTAAAAAACCACGGAATTTCTTCTGCTAACGATTTGAAGTTGGGAAGTCTCTGTGTCTGGTGCTCATTTATGTCTATTATCTGTAGCATTCAGAATATTCAAGAGGTTTGCTTGAAAGTCACAAAGTGCTTGAAAGTGCTAGAATAGCAAAGCTGATATTCTTTCTTTTGAAGAAGATGTTATGAGATCTTGCTCATAAAGAAACTAAAAACTTCTGCCCCAAATCTGAAATAGACTTTGTAGTTGTCCTGGACTGTAACAAATACAAATGTGGTAAAGATTAAAACCTAAAAAACAAGTTTAAAAAAATTCAAAATTAGATAACATTCCAAACGTCCTAAGTGACAAGACTAAGACCATTCCAGAAATGGATACTTTACTCTAAATTTTGTTGAGATTTTTTTCCAAGTATTGAAGTGCTGCAGATCATTTTTTAATTTTTTTGTTCTATATTGATGTGACACTCCAGCATATTCAGTGCTGGTGGGCCATACCCATCTCTCAAGGCTGCTGGAGACTGGCTTTTGGCAATGGCTAAGGCAAGTCCTGTTTTCCATTTTATTGAAGAATTTAAGTTTGCTATGCTATTTTTTTATCCTAAATGGTATAAAATAAAAATGTTTAACTTCCTGAAAGATTCTACTTCTGGAGAAGAACGGGTCATAGCCTTCCAAGCTTATTTGCTTCCATATCGGTCTGTAGTGTATGTGAAGATGTGTCAAAGGAGAGATGAAAATGTAGGAAGACTGTACTCCTGGGATCATGCAGAGCTAATAGAAGCGTTATGTTCATGTTGAGAGATACCATCTTTTTATTATATGGAATGTGCTAAAGTTAAGAATTTTTGCAAGTCTTTCTTGAAACAGCTTTTATTCTAAAGGAATTTAGTTTTTAATGTTTAATGTTTTAATGGAGATGAATGTTTCCATTTAAATGGTTTAAAGAACTCTAGAAATATAGAAAAGAGAAGAATTTGCTGGCTGTTTGGAGCATCTCATAGACACTGCCCTGTAAACTGAGACATACCTTTAAAATGTCTCTTAAAATGGAGTACTCACATTCTGCAGTTCGGTTCCAGTTTTTTGCAGATGGGCTTTTGATATTCACCTTGTTTTACAGGCATTATGATTTGTTGTAGCTGGATTCAAGTTAAAAGGGATATGAAACTGCAGTCTTTTTATATAAGTGAAGAAATCTGTCACCAGAGTAAAATTTCTTACAAATATGTTACATTTCGGCTGTTGGGAAATTTAATGTATTTTAAACATAAATAACTGTAAGTTATTTTTGCTTTTAGTTTCTGTAGCTTTGCAAACTTATTTTTACTTTATAAACCGAGTTAACCTTCTACATCACTGCACAGAGTAATCTCATACTACCCATATGCAGAAGGCTTCCTATGCAAAGGGTTTGCAGGTTTCAAGTGCAACAGCTTCTTAGTGATACTTATGTGTATATTGGATTGGATATTGCAGTGCTTATAGGAGTGTTATTTTCCAAAGAGAAAATCTTCTTCTGAAATTGGTGCTGTTTCTCTAATAGTGTAACTTCATGGAAGAATGTTTCCTTATGATTGTGAGAATCTCTCCCCTGAATGCTCTAATATGCACTGTGTTTAGGTAATGGACCTGAGTTCTGTTTATTAGACCTGCTTTTTACAGACATGATGAAAGGGAGCCAAATTAGCCTTGGTCTAACTTGGTCTGTGCAAAAGAGGAATAGGGAAATCATGTTTACTTCAGACAGCTTATAACCTCTAAAGAGGTAATAATAAATATTTATTAGTAATAACAATTCAAAAAATAAGTCTATATAAAACTTTGTTCTTGATTATTTGACTGGGTTAATTCCAAGAATTTTGGAGAGAGGCCTGCTCTTAATACCTGTCTTTTAGAAGATGTGACATGTTACGAGGGAGAATACATAGGCAATAATTATTTTAACGCAATTTAATGTAGTTGCCTGAAGAGTGTATTGGGTTCGCATGTTTGGCTGCCTAAAAATTTACAGAGTTGTAGAAGAAATTGAGTCCTTTTTTTGTTTAGTTCTTCTTTGTTCCAGCTGTAAGTTTTTTAGTTTTATCAATTTGCATATATTGACACTTCAGACAATACTCTTCCTTTTGAAAAAGTGGTTCTGTG
>VZRU01016239.1:21704-36691 GCA_013398155.1 Pedionomus torquatus
AAAAAAAAAGCTTGAAGGCATAGAGATGCAAAGTTAAAGCATTCAGTTTATATTAATTTCTCAGTAGCTGTTCTTGAGAGCATTCATTTCAGTGATTGCTGAAGCTGCCCAGAGATGTGTACAAGAGCATGGGTCATTTGAAAAAGGTGAAGAAGAGGAGCTCTTACTTGTGTTTGTACAGGAAAGCAGATGGTAAACATTTCCCTGGTTCATGCTCCATGCCTGTGTTGGCAATTTAACATCAAACCAAGATAAGTTCCACACCTCCTGGGTAAAATCTAATTTTAAATAACAGAGCCAACCAGCATTGAAGCTCTGTGGTCTAATCTTTGACTGATAGATACTGGTGATAAATGATTCCAGCAAGTTCAGGTCTGCTGGGGTTTAATGTTATTATTTACCTGTGTTTCAAATCCCTGACAAAATTGTACTTTTGGAAGAAAAAACAAAATCAAGATTTATCAAACTTTGACCCTTTTGTCACAAAACTTTCTGATTCTTCACAAGGTAAACTTCCGTGACCATCATTATATAATTTACTGGAAACCAAGCCAATAGTTTCTGTTTTGTCTAAGTAATATAAAGCTAAGGCTAGCTTTTTTGCCTAGGGATGTTGGACATGCTTATTAAAAGATCCCCAGTTCTCAATCTTTCAGTATCTTCTACATGTGCAGAATTTGCTCGGTTTACTGTCAGTCTCTCAGAAGCAACAAAACCACAACTTGTGTCATTGTCCTCATTTAGCATTATCAATAATAAGGAACTGGGCACTAAAATGGCAGCTTTTTGTTGTTCTGAGTCTGGTGGCTCTGCTCAGATGAAAATGATTGAAAACGCATGTAACGTGTTGTGAAGCATGATACATACCCTTGGTCTGAGCACTCGTGCTGATTCTTCATATTTACAGAAGTTTATCCTTTTGCCACTGCAGCAAGATACATAAAGTTGGTCTTTGTATTATACAGCATTTTATAAGCAGAGTGGTTCTTCACTAGAATTGAGCTAGGTGATAACTGACAAGCCATGAGAATGAGAAGTCATTGATTAGGATATTAAGGGGAAAATTACTGGAATTTTCTCTCCTTTGATAGCATTTTTTGACTTCTGAAAAAATGTACCCAACTGAAGATGTAATGGAAATTATAAATACCACAGCTGTTTCTGGAACAGGGCGGTAACTAAAACGGGAAAGCAGAGCAGCATATTATGAAGTGCAGGTGAAATATTCTGCCACGTGTGGTGGCGTTTTCCAGAATTTGGTGGTGGTGTGCATGTGCCCAGTTTGTGCCTATCATTGCACACCTCTCATTGCTTATATCAGTAGATCCATTATGTAGAAGTTCTTTAAGAAAAGAAGGCTTGTTTACTCTGCTTTGTGTGTGTTCAACAGATACTAAGATGCTTGGAAAAAGGGTGCTCTCTGGTGAAAATAAAACCTTTGTGACTGATGTAATCAGATCTGTCTCTTGCATGGAGAAAGTTCTTAAGGCTGTACCGCTTGAGAAAGTGATGAGTAGACCAAGGTACCTAATATGCAGGAGTTTCTCTACATCTCTTTATCACCACCTCTCTTACTGGGCTGTCACTGTTAGGGTATCATTAGCACAAGGCTATTCATATCTCATCTGGAGGTCCAGGACACCAAAGAGCAAGGGAGGTGACTTACTACAATGAGAGAACAGCTGCTTAGCAAAAACTGTCCTTAGAGGAACTTTTGACATGAATTGTTCCAATGAAGAGGGGAGCAGCTGAGGTGGCCTCTGTATATGAGATTAGTGCTTTCTCCCTAGAAACTAGCATATGTGAAACACACTTTGAGCAGAAGGGGCACATGGCTCTTGTCATCCTCCTCCAGTGGCTTTCCTCAAGCTCTTGTTTGCCTTTACTCCCATCATCATCCTGAATTTTAACACTTCTTCCGGCATGTACCTGAGATTGCTTTTGGGGAACATTTATTTAGGAATGGTGGAAATAGGGTTATCTCTCTAATTCAGAAGTCTCTGAAATTTAACATCCTAATTTAGGAATGTTAGGATCCTAAGAAGCTATGCTTCTTAAAATCTCAGCGTAACAATTAGTCTATATATAGTCTATTTCTATAGCACTGCATGTAAGAAATCAGTTTCACCCATGAAGAAAGCACTATCTGATGTAATTTCCAAGATGGTAATGTATTTATATTGAAGGCATGCTTATTTTCTGTGCTTGGTGCTTGCTTTTCTGGTCATTGCTTGTAGTGCAGATTTGAATTTTATATTCTTTAACTGGAAGTGAGCCTGTATTCTTACATTCTCAAGCAGCAGGTTGTTTTTTAATGATTCTGCTGGAGAAGTAAAAGCAAGCTTAGCATAAAACAGTAAGTTTAAAAAAACCAAAACAAAACCATAAAATATTTTTGTTGGTTACACCCCAGAAAAAGTAAACATTCTCCTACTGAGAATAACACCTTTTTTTTTTGCATATTGGTTTAGACTACTAGCTGCTTGTACTGCCACAAGCAATTATTCCTCTTTTGCCTGAACTGCTACAGGATAGCAAGCTAGCTCTAGTATAGACACCTTCAAACGCCATGAGGGTACTAAATATACTAAAAATACTATTTATAGATAAATTGTCATTTTTCTTGAGATAGATAGTTCCATTTTAGAAAGATTTTAAATTTTCGACAATAAAAATCCAAAACATCTACTGTCTTGTGCTGCTATTCTGTATACCTATTAATGACACAGTATTACAATGAAAATGCAAAGTTTATCTAGAAAATAAATTTTTACACTTAACCTAGAGGAAGTTCTTGAGGATGACATATCTGCATTACTCGATTTTATTTACAGTTACTTTTTTTTCCCCCTGTAGTTATATTATTGTCAAATAATAAAATTTAATTTGAAGCTAAATCAAATGGTATCCAGAAACTTGGTTGCTTTCTCAAGACATATTTTCTTTCCATGTGCTTTTTAAGAAGTTGTTTCTTAATTGATATTTTCATATGTAACAGATGTTTGTTTTCCTAAAAAATGCATAAGTAGCCTATTTATTCATAGGAAAAGGCATAAATTTACCTAGAGAAAGAAGAAGAAAGTCTCCTTTGTCAACTACAGATTACTTCTGATTTATAATTGTAGGAGTTTAAGAGCTGCAGTTCAGGCTCTTTTAAAAAAGGTGTAACTGTCAGGAAGCCTGCGTATATAGTAGTAAAAGACTAGCCTTGGTATTTGCATTTCCCTCGCTAATGCTCCGCTTTTGCTTTAAGAAAGTATTTCTGTATGTCTGTCACATCACTTAACAATTACATGATGTTAAAAAACAGTTTTTCTGTTCATACACTAAGATTCTTACATTGATTCTCTTTGGTCTAAAAGGCATTACTGTAGAACAAGTAATTAATAATATGACATTGTTTTTTAAACAATGGGCTGTCTGATTATTTTGATATTTCTTATCTAGTAAGGTTTTAAATTGCACCAGGTGCTACTAAGAAGTATTCAGTTTGCTGACATTTTTTAGTGCTGGTACCTTTTGCAAATGTGAGTTTTTCTTCCTCGCAAGATCTGCGTTCTTTATTTTGTTGGCTGCCACCTGTCTGAAGTAATCAGCCACTTCTTTCTCTTCCTCTGTACAAAAGGAAAATCCTGTCTTCCCATGGATGGTGGAAGGTAACAGGATAATCAGTTCAGCAGTGATCCTCTGATGTCATTGTGGGAGCCCTGTAAAAGCGGATTATCTGTGACCCAGATAAAATAATTAGAAATTACTTGGACACTTACAAATAACTGATCTACTAATCTCATTTCCAAAGTTGAAAAAGGCTTGTCTCTCAACGTAACACTACCAGATGTTTCCGTTAAACAGCATCCTTTGCAGAGACTAATCTGAACCCTAATTTTAAAGGATTACCTTTGATTGTTTTTTATTTCAAACACTAAACAGTTTGTGTTTTCATTTTTCCATATGTTCAAACAAACTATTTACATGGAATTAAAGAAGTGTTCTTCATTTTTCCACTGTAGTCTGTCATATATGATTTTATGTGATTTTTGTATGCTAGCATTGGGTAGAAAAACTTTTCATTATGATTATTTAGTAATTAACTTGTTTCTCTGGGGCAGACCTATGTAACGGGCTTTTATAAATTTAACAGATAGCATGTGGTCTTTGTGAAAGATAGTGGATGTATTATCATAAACTAAGTGGACAGTGACTTTATTAATTTAATTAATGCTGCCAGGGTTTCCTGTTAATTAACTGTTTGAATGGTGTACAGTGATATGCCAATATCCTGGTGCATCAGTACTGTGTGGATGTGGTAGACAGAAATTTCCCTTTATTTGCTATGGGGAGGATAGAAGGGAAAATAGTTTAACAGTTGGTGTTCAACAGCATGTCGCTGCACAGTATGATGCCTAACACATAATATTTTCCCCTTAGAAGCATTTTGAAGTGTTGATATTTGTTATATGCTATGTTTTAGTATTGTTGCAGTGTTTATCCTTTTCACCTTCATCTCACAAGCTATTTTTTGTTGTTCCTGTAAACAGATCCATTTCCATATGACTGTCTTAATGTACTGGTTTATACATTTCAACTATGTTACTTAAGTTTATCTGTACTTAACAGTGAGTGTGCAGTAAGGAACATCATTCATTTTGCTCAGAGCTTCACTTTTTTTCAAAAGGACAAAAACTTCCTTTTAAGAAAATTGGAAAAAGATGGAAATTAGACAAATTAATTTTCTAATATATTTGTCCCAAGGGAATGTTTTCAATGAGTTAATTTTCTTTAGGAGTATCATTTTATTTAATTGTATAATGGAACAATGAAATGCAAACAATAAAAATGCCAGTAAAATATTTTAAATTCTTTCTGTAATCAGCCAGACAGAATTTAACAGAGGTTGAAATGCTAAATAATGAAAATGTAACTGCAGTAACTCTACTAATAAATCCAAAGGCTTTTTAATTTTTCGCATATTTTGTGGTGTTGATCCGTTGGTGTTTAATATACAGAGTGCACAAGTGATCTAGTTGTACTAAAATGCTTTTTTTTTTCCTTTGAAAATAAGTGTCTTATAATTAAAAATATTTGTAATCATATCTTTAATCAGATAATCTATTAAATGCTATTTTGATTAGTGAAANTCCTCATAATTAAGTTTAGCACAGAAGAAATGAGGATTGGAAGGGGAAATTAGGATTCCTGGGCAAATGTGTTCTTTACCTGTCTATGATAAAATATATGATGTAAAGCAATTGTACAGGGAGAGCAAAACGTATGCAGACTATAAAACCAAATAGTAATTTGAAATTAGAGTTGTAACAAAAAAGCAGTTTATGTTAATGTTGTCATTTGTATCTTCGCTGTTATTCTTATCCTTTTGCCTTTTCCTGTCTCTACCTTTAATCTATCTATAGGTAAATCTCCTATTAGAAGACTGCATAAAGTTCTATAAATTAAATAGCCAGGAATTAGTGTTTTCCTGGTCTTTGAGTGGGATTTTGTTAACTGTATGAAGTCTTTTGTATCTTTACTGTATTTTTTTTCAAATAGACTAGCAATTTAATTTTAATGAATGTATTCTGACAGTCTCAAACACCTACTTACCATCAAAATAAAATGTTACTTTATTTAATAAACCTCTTCTATGACCTCTTTAAAATGTAAGAATAAATTTAAGTGTAAGACACACAAAGTGACACACTAAGTCATCTGTTTTATTTACATCACTGTATGGTTTTAGGTAAAGTGGAAGTACTTTTATTGAAATTAATTATTTACAATGTTCTTGCAGAAAAGCATATGTTGGAAAATTTATTCAAAGATACTTTATCCTGTGCAGAGTGTCAAAAAGATCATGCCGAAGATATCCCCTGTTCATGCAAGGAGGAGGTCCTTTAACAGCTCAGTTATTTTTCTAAACAGTAAAGTACCTTTAACCAATTGAAAATAAGTAGCTATAGTAGTGATGTTTGAGCATTCTGGGGGCTTGATTGCATTTTGTTTAAGTGTTGCTCATCCGATTTAGATATCAGGCCATTAAAATGGCTTCTGTGTGAGGGAGGTCAACAGCTAGCCTTCCTAATAATTTTTCTCTTAATGTTTTTGCCTTAAGAAGGTATTTGTTAAGTATCAAGAAAAATAATAGGTTTTGTCCTGTCTCTTGCTGGCATGCAGCTGTCTGCACTGAAAGCAGCATGGATTTGAAATAGATTGAAGAAAAGAGATCTGGTTGTTTCCATCTTCTTTGTGGGTGTGTTCCTAGTTTATCAGAGCTTTTCTTTTCATTACATCATTTTCTAATATCTGGCAACTACATTGGAAATCTTTTTAACTAAATTCATCAGAGCATAGCGGAGTGTAGGAGTATTCCCTACATATAACACAGCTTAATTTTTCATTTTGCAGACAAACTGAGCTAGTGATTTTCAGGCTAAACCTAATTCTGGTTGATAAAGTCAATCATACGACCTTATGTGAGAAGTCTAGATCAAGCAAACAATGCTAAAAGGTGGCTAATTGCAAACCGAAAATGTAATTAATGCCAAAAAAATAAAATTTATAAAATACGAAGTATTCTTTCTGTGAATTGTACAATGTTATTACTCACCTGTCATTTACATACACATAGTGAAAAAATGTTAGGTAAGAGGAGTAAAAAAATGTATTGTCCAGAGGGAAGATGTGTTGTCTTACAGTTTTGCATAAAAGCAATGGCTGCAAATCCAGGAAGGCTTGCAAGTTTTGTTTGGATACTCTCTTCCTGCTTATCATAGTTTCCTGCTGAGTCTTATATACTGAGTACTTGAAAATACTAGGAAGTGTGGCATAACATTTACATTCTTCCATTGCAAGTAGAGCTGTATTGATTACGTGTCACTTTAAGCAAACACAGAAGAAAAACTGCAGGGATTGTGGCTGCGTGTTCTGGAGTTAGTCCTGAGACGTACAAATTACAGCCTCTCCTTTGGAAAACATGAGTCAGTAGCAGGAAAATACTCTTTCCTTGTGCTTCTTCATTGATAAATTAGTTCATGATGAGTGCCAACCTGTAGCACAGTTTGTTAAACAGTGCATGTGATCTTCTTAAAAAAACTTTTTTCGGGCAGTTGGTTATGCTAATTAAAAACATAGATGTGAAATGTATATTCTTCTTAGTAGGCAACTTAGGTGCATTTGTTTGCAAATGAATCTGAAGTTGGTCTGCAGAGTTCAGTCAGTGCTTGTATGTACGTCTCTTCTCTTGCAACAGCCTTAGCTGTGGCAGTAGCTTACTTCACTTGGAGTAGAGAAGCTGCTCTTACAGACTTGTAGTAAGTCCTCAAAGCAAAAAAAATATTCCTCATTCCCTCAGCAGAATCTTAATTCCTTGCCTTTTTCCTCTCGCTTTGAAGTGATATGTTGTTAGTGATTGTTGTGGTTTTTTCTTCTAATGTCATTTGCCCTTCTCACTAAAGTATAATTTTAGTTTTTCCCTAGTTGCTTTAAGATGCTTATTAGTGGGTGTGTATCTCTGGATAACCAGATGCAGGAAACAAGAGTTGCTTCCCATCTGGATGATGACTTTGGGTGTCCAGATGACCCATCATGTGAAATTAATCAGTTTTGGGTTAGCCAATTTCATCTTGTCCGCAATTGTAAATTTTACAGGACTTTTGGAGATAGAGATTATTAGGACTCAATAGATGTACCATGCTTGCTCATAATAAGTTATTTTCAACTTTTGGATGAGTGCCAACTCTCAAAAAGATTTTAACATCAGCATTAGCTGTGAGTCTGGGGAAAAAAAATAATCTTAGCAGTGTTCTATTTGTATTAATAGTAATCCAAGCTGATAGTAGATGCAGACAGCCAAAGCCTCTTAGGCTCAACACAGTAATACTGATGTTGTAGCAAAACCTCAGTATACATCAGTTGCATAATTAAAAGAGATGATATTCTGGTTGGAAGCCATTTGTGAGGTGCATTAATCAACAGAACACCTTGTTACTCAGAAGAATAGTGGTTATCCTGATCATCGTGTCTCAAAAAAGAAGAAAAATTCATTTGTCTGAGAAGAAAGCCTTAAATAACAGGCCAAAACTCAGCTGTGGCCCTCTCCCTTTCCTTCCTCTCCTGTCTCCAGGGGTGCTACCGAGTTTCCTTGGGTGCTGTAAAGTTTCACTTTCGTGCAAAAAGGTAAATTGTTTCACTCTCGAAAATACATTTCCAATAGGCCCAGCTGTTTGGCAGCAGTGTTGGGGGAGGGAAGCTGTGAGGGGAATTTGTTTTCTTAAGTTCAGTCACCAGCATTTGTTAAGCAGCTAAACTTCAGAGTGGTGCTTCCTCCCATTCCCTCCAGCCCTAGTTCACAGCTTTTAAAATGTGGCTATAAAGTTTTTTTGTTAATTCTGAAAAAGTATCCCAGAAGCAGAGGATTCACTGTTCAGTCCCAGTTCCTTTACAGTAAAGCAAAAGTATTCTAAAGTAAATGTTGGCATTTTAATGAAAGAAGAAAGGAGGGAGGAAGGGAAGATTTTGTTTGACTTCCTATCCAGCTAAAATCCTGAGTATGTTTTAAAGGTGTGGAAGCTTGACAGTCTTGTCTTTGTCATTTTCTGCAGTTCCTGTTCTGGTGCTTTCACTTAGTTCATTCATTTAATGGGTTACATTTTTGAGGGCAGCAGCCCCTGATGAGCATCTTTCAGGTCCTGATAGCATGCCATGATAATTAAAAAGAAATACAGCTCCCAGTTCCCAACATGGAAACTACTCCAAAAATCTGAATTCCATTAGGGAGCAGTACAAATGTATTAATGAGCAAGCTGTGGAGAAATGTAGCAAAAAGCTGTATTTAAGGTATTACTTTGTGCTGTTACTCCTGCACCCAAAGCTGCTTTAAGGCTGCTTTTGTGAAATGCTAGCATAAATCTTTGATAGCTAGAAATCAATTATAGTCTACTAGCATACTACTGTTGTACTAAAAATCATTAGCAATCATTGCTTTTGCACGTACCGATATTATTTGGTACTATTGGGTAGACAGCTTTTGAGTTGACTGGAGGATAATTCCTAGAGCTGTTATTTTTGTGGTTACAGAGGGGCTGTAGCATCTCAGGAAGATGCGGTTACAACCCCACTGAACTGGCATGGAAGTACTTAGTCCTTTTTATTCAGAAGGTTGTGTGTGGTTTTCTGTGGTCAGAAAAGGTGGTGGTTGTTCTGATCAGAGTTGGAAAAAAAGTTGCCCTGAGGAAGCAGTGTCCCTTGGCTGTGCTGTCAGGTCCTGCCGTAACAAGAATGGCTTGTGTCTTGTGTTGCTTTCCTGCCACCTGTGGCAGGGGAGGGGCAATATGCTAGACAGACCCACGAGCCACAGAGGAGAAGGATCTTACTTATCGGAATCGAAACAACAGGCAGTATTTACAGCCTGCTGCCTCTCTCACTATGGAGCAATTGTTCAAATCCACCCAACAACGGGGCTGGAATGGCTTACGTGGTCTGTGGTGGGCATACCATCTCTGCACAAACAGGGAGGAACTTGTGCATCCTCGTGAGTCAGTGTGAGAAGACGGGACTCCTGTCCTTTTGCCATAGTGCGACTGGCATTCAGCTAGGTAGGTCATGGGCAGAATTAAGATTTTTGCTTCTTGGCATGTGGTAAGGGATCCTGTGCCAAACGTTAGCAGAGCTGGGAAGTGGATTTCGAAAGACAAAATTTGGGAGGGGAGTTGAGGCCACCGATGTCTGGTGAAGCAGGGAAGCAGCTTCCAGTTATTTCCCACTCACAAGGGGATCATTCCCCCCCAAAGCATTATGAAAGATGGTGGTGGAATCCCAGCAGTGCCTGTGCTGAATTGGGTGCACCGGTGGCAGGAGCAATCAAGGAAAGCGGTATGATTTTATTGCTGGGTAGTGTTCGCAGATGACAGTGAAGTCACAGCCTAATTAAACCACAGCCCTTGTGTCTCTGTATGGCTGGGACAATAGAGACTAGCTTTTGGTTTCATTCAAGCACTAGTGTAATCTGACAGGTGCATTATGTGCATGCCTAAATCAATGAACAGCAATGGGAAATATTAAGCTGCTGTG
This sequence comes from Pedionomus torquatus, assembly GCA_013398155.1. NCBI lineage: Eukaryota > Metazoa > Chordata > Aves > Charadriiformes > Pedionomidae > Pedionomus > Pedionomus torquatus. The sequence goes on from VZRU01016239.1 coordinate 31,770, forward strand.
AAAAGGAGATGGAACCATGAGAAATATTTCAATTACTGTATTTAGACCTCTTGATTGATTTGGGGACATAATGAGCTATGAATGTGCATTGAAAATGCTGATGGAGTTAAAGTGACACTTGCTAAGCAAAGTTTTTTTGTTAAATATATAGTGCAAAAGTGAGAAAAATGTACTATTGCTGGTAGCTTTAAAAGTTCTACTTGGGGAGAATCTAGGCATAAATTGATTTGTTGAGTATAAAACCTTGTGACTCATGAGACTGCTCATGTTCAGAAAAGTAAACTATGAATTTAGTATAGTGCTAGCTGCAAGGTTGCCTTCGCTCTGCACATTATTTAGTTTTTGTTACACTTGAAGAGAATAATTCTTATATTTGGTATTTAGCTGTAGAGACTATGGAAATTGATGGCGTTTTCCTAGTGGTGCTGGTTGCATTATAATACTCATGATTCTATATTCTGTATATTCTAGATAGATTCTATATTCTATATTCTAACTATTCTATAACTTCTTAATGTCTCTTGCTTTTCAAAACACTATATCTATTAGTAGTTGCATTCTACTAAAGTTTCTTGTGGTTATCTCAGTGGGCTACTCCAAGTCTGGAATGGATGCTTGGGAAAAGTGTGGCAAGATACTGTGCTTTACTCTTTTGTGGACCTTATGTTACTTCTATACTTCAATTAATACATGGGACTTCTTCGTCCCATGTATTAATTGTAATATCTAAATTAATTTAAGCTGTAATAATGCTGTAAGTGTTTGTTGACCTTCTGTGGTATGTGCTATCATAATAGAACACACAGTATAGTTTCTCATCATATTTGTAAAAATCATTTAACAGACTGAGTAAATTTGTTTGTGTAATCTCATAGTTGTTTATTAGGGAGTATGAGTAATATGTAACTTACTGGACTAATGCCAAGGCAGTGTAAGCTAAGAATTTATAACCTGCTTTATTTAGTTATTTTTGTAATGACATTTTAACAGTTTAGGAATGTAAATACTTTTTCATTGTGTTTTCTTCAACAGGACACTACAAGTATAGAAAAAATGTCCAACTGTTGTGAAGACATGTAAGTGCTGTAAATTTTCTACGTGTATTTGCTGAAAAGCTAAAGGAGTAGCTGGGTTTTTTTTAACCGTGTGAAAGAGAAACGGAACTGAAGGCACTTAATATTATTTTGCATGGTACTCTGCCCTGTAGCTTTTATCTCTAGCAGCAGCTCACTTATCTTTTCATAGTGGTTGTGCATAAAGTAGCCTCATGTTATTCCCACTCCTTCTCTACTCAAAGGCAGTGGAACTGTATATTCTTTCAAAAGTACAGATCAAAAGACACTTTCTGCTGTGTCTTGACATACATTTCATTGATTCTGAGGTTCTCCTCTGCTTCAAAAGTTGCCTTCAGTTGATTGATGACACAGATAGTTTCTGTTCTCCAAAGTTAAGTCTCAGCTGCGTGCCGTAATGAGCGAAAAGCTGTATTTGTGATGCTGGGACACAATTCATCAGAGTCCAGTAATGGATCCCCAGCCAACCTGTATTGTTCTAGCTGACTGAAGTGCACCGTGGGCGTGCTGTCTTTCACTAATAATACTGTCTTCTGTAGATCAAGGCCCCGAAAGCCATGGCAGCAGACCTTCTCAGAAGTTTTTGGCACCCACTGGAAGATCCTGTGGTTTATTCCTTTCAGGCAGAGGCAACCACTACGAGTTCCCTACCACTTTGCCAATCACATCTGAACAGATGGATGGTGGGCACAGATGGGTCCTCCATGCTGGAAGTGCGTTACAGGTTTTATGATAATGGGACTGTGACAGTCTTCAAGTCAATTAAAATCCTCCCACCAGTCGTAGGTATCACAATGTGCCCCAGGCTGTATTTTAATAGTGATCTTGATTCTGTTCTGAGATTAATACAAGTTGTGTGTTTAACTTTATCTGCTTTCAAATTAGCTTTCCAAAGGGATTTCTTTTGTCTTTGAGGTTAATACCAAAACCAAATGACTGGAATGCAGTCTTACACTATTTGTTTGATACTGCCTCTTTTGATTATTTTTTTTCTTTTTGGTAGGAAACACTGAAGTTTACATTGATTGTTAGCTTTCCCACTAAGTGTCTTATCTGCCTTGAATTTTTTTAAGTGTTTTTATCAGTAGGTCTGTATTTTTTCAGCTATGCGTGTTTAAAATTCCCTGATACTGCCATTTATTTATGATATACAGTAGTGATCCTGCAGCACCATGCTATAAAAGGGAACATTTGAAACCGAAGCAGACTTCTTCCTAAGCCTTCCTAAGAGAGACTTTTATAAATACACATAAATGTATGTGGTTATATAGAGAAATCTTCCATCTAACAGCTATCTTTCTGCGTAGATACGATCTCAGTGAAAAATATCCATGTCTTTATGTCAACAAACGCAGTGAAATGTTCCAGGGTAAAATATGCAGATAGAAAGCATATTTTCCCTGTATTCCAAGGATTTATTTGCAATAATTTAACAAAGAAGTTTTACAGTACAAATACTAGAATGGTTACTTTTTAAAAATGTAGATTTAATTAGTTAGCATAATGTACCATAAAAAGAAAAATATATTGTCAATAAAGTTATAAATTTTTCTTCAGTCATGAATAGCTGGAATCGATCTGTTCGTATATTGGAAGTATATGTGAAAATATTTTAACATATTTATACGTAAATACAGATATTTGCTACTAACTTGTATTGTAAAGATTATGAACTGATTTAATAGGGTACTAAGTTGATGTATGATATCTTCTTGTGGGCCTTTTATGTATGGAAATAGTTAACCAAAGAAAGCATTCTTAAAATTACAGCTGCTAAAACGGCAACAGTTTCCAAAGTACTGGCTCAGCTTTGCTGCATATGGAAAAATTATGTAATTTATTATAGACCTCAGTATCTATAGAAATATCAGCATAAGATGATTTTTGAAAGTTCAGCATTTTCAGTTACACTGCTTACTGTGTTTGTTCAGTCTAACAGGACTACCATCCGCCATAAATGACGGCCGTGCAACAGCATAAAGAAAGGCGCAATAGCAAGATGCAGGATGTGCAGATTGTGTTTGGAGGGAGTAATACTTCGTTTGTGAACAGTTCGGTAAAGAAGAATGGCTAGGGTTCTCATGAGTGGTATTCGTGACGGATTTTTAGATCAGCTGTCTTACAGTCTTAACATGGTCACTGCCAAAGTTGGGTGTCCCTCCATTGAATTAACAGGTTTGGGTGATCAATTGACTGTAACAAAAGGTGTATCTTGAAAATCACTTAAACTTTTAACTTTTGTAAACACCTAACATTTGAACCAGCTTTACGTGCCCACTGCTTTTAAAAATAGATGCAGTACTTTCTTCATTGAAATTTCAATCCTAACGTTCAACCATTTTTTTCACAGCATTTTTAGATGTTGGTGATATTAGCTTAGATTTTCTTTAAGGGGATATTAGCAGCAGTATTTAAACTAAAGGAAACTTGAGGACATTGGGTGGAAAGGCTGGAGCAGTGCTTGAAATGAAAAGGAATGTGCACATGCGTTATAAAGTAATGGCTATTTTCTCTCATTTGTTAAAAAAAAAATTCCACTCTAATGTCTTGTATGACACACCTAGGGGAGTAGTAGCAGATTTGTTTCACGTGCCAATATTTTACTCCGTTTCGCAAGCAAAATGTAGTAGCTTTTTAGAAGTTTTTCACGCTGTCGTAGTTAGCAGATCACAGAGTTCTTATGCTTATTAAAAAAGGGGATCAAGAATTTAAGTATTCTTCGTACATTCACTGTGGAGGCCTATTATTCTTACTGTTTTCTAATACTGTTGCATCAATTTAAACTGTGTGTGGAGAATCTGTAATACAGAGTCTGCTTGACGGTAGGAACCTGGGCTGTGAACTGTGTAATTGATTTTTTTGTACGTGATAACGCGGCGGAGTAACGGGACCATTAAATTTTGCCCGCTCTGCGGGGATAAAAACTCAAAAGGCCGCCACCCTGTGTGCTGTGTTCTGCTCTCCCAAGCGAAAAGGAGGAGCCGTCCCTCAGAAGCCGCCGCTGGGCGGGCNGTGTAAGCTGGGGCGCTTGCCTCGGGAGGCCGGCAGAGGAGCCCCGCGGCTGAAGTGCCAGTTAGGCGCTTTAAGTGAACCATGCACACACAAGTCATGCCTCGTACCTCAAAACAACGCGGCGATTTCAAAGACTCACAACATCTCAGGTCTTTTCACGCTGCTGGGTTTTTTTGTTTGTTTTGTTTTGTTTTGTTTTTATCAGTATTTTTTCTCAATCTCCCATTCATCCTTAATATCAAGAATCAATACATAATCTGATTAAAACCGCTATTTTATTTTAATTTTTTTTTTAGTCCTGTTTCTGAGGACATGGAGGAAAGAAGGGAGAATTTGGAGAGGCTTTCCTTTTAGGAGCCACTGAGCTTTATCTGAACAACAGCCTCCAAAAGTGTAAAAGTAATAATATTTTTTAAAATTTGAGCCAACGACCCCGTTATTAGTATTTTTTATCACGTTATTAGTATTTTAATGTTTCTGAAACTGATTCTCAGGAAGAGTTCTTCCCTCAATAAAAGATCAGGTGGACTTTTGTGATGTAATTTGAAATCCCTTACTCCTTGAAATCCTATGAACCTTTACTTCAAAATCCCACTTCTTTGGCTCTGTCTGTCCTTCAGGATTTTTTATTTTAGTAGAAACTGCATTCTGAAGACCAATTAGTGCTTGCCATTGTTATTAATTTAAAAATCTTATAGACAGTATTGATGAATTTCATCCTAGTATCGCATCAGAACTACACATGCTTCACTGAGCACACTGGATATTAGCTATGAATTTAACAATGTTTGATTTCCTGAGGGCTACAGAGAAAAGTCAAAAAAAAAAAAAAAAAAA
>VZRU01016240.1:24897-37334 GCA_013398155.1 Pedionomus torquatus
TCCTTACACTCTGCCCCAAGCCTGCATGGGTTGGTGTGGCCCAAGGGTAGGACCTGGCACTTGGCCTTGTTGAACCTCATCCCATTGGCCTCAGCCCATTGATCTAGCCTGTCCAGATCTCTGCACAGCGTTTCTACCCTCCAGCAGGTCAACGCTCCTACTCGACTTGTAGCGGAGCAATACCAACTTTCTACACAGTGAGAAGAAGGTCTTGCTCTTACTTGTTGCTGTGGTAACCAGGATCAGCTGATCAGGTTGTTTACCCTGTGGAGGGTTTGCACCTGTGGGGAGGAGAGGACAGGTCAGGTGACCCAAACTGACCAATAGGGATGAAGGGGCTCAGATTGTTGTTTTTTTTTAAAAAATTGACTCTTTGTTTAGTGACTGCTGTCTGAGTAGGGATTTGTGAGTTCAATTTCTATTAGTGTGTTTTGGAATCCATGTTCCTTTTCATCACTGAGATTAGTCTATAACTTTTCTAGTGCCTGTTGGTGCCATCTCCCTGGAAGCTTGAAATAATTTTTGTATATATAGTTTTTGTATTTCATTATGTTTTTTTTATTTTATCATTAAATTATCGTTTATTGTTTCATCAGGCTTTTTTAGAACTCAACTCTCTTTATTTCTCCTCTTTCTCTTCATAGAGTGGGAGGTGGGGGAGAGCATCTGTTGTTTTATTATTGGTCAACCTGATTCAAATCATGACAGACTTATTAGTGCCCAATGTGGGGCACAAGCTTCCAGCTTGCTCAGGGAATGTTATTCTGAAGGAAAATGTACATTATCCCTTTAGAGAGCTTTGAGTGAAATTAATAGATACAGTGCTGTTGAACTTGCTTTATGTGTTGAATGGTTTATTTGCTATTTGTATTTGTATATGGTAGTTTAAATATGGGGGGGTTTTTTGTGTGGTTTGACATTTGGATATATCCTGAAGAGCAAGAAATCAGGTAAGGGAAGGAGTCTTACATGGTTGAGCAGGGATTTTTTTTAAAAAAAGAAGGAAGTCAAGATAGAAGAAGGAAGTCTACAGTATGTAGAAGAAGGAACTGAACAGTTAGGAAGGTCACAAAAATGCTGTTAGAGTATGCAGGGATGAAACGAGAAAAGCCAAGGCCTCCTTAGAACTAAACTTGGCAAGTGATGTCAAAGTCAACAAGAAAGGTTGTTGTTTTGTTTGGGTTTTTTTTCAAGTATATTGGAAGGAAAAGGAAAAGGAGAGAAAATGTGGGTCTGCTGTTGAATGAGACGATGACAGAGGATGCAGAGAAGGTGGAGGTGCTGAATGCCTTCTTTGCTACAGTCTTTACTGCTCAGGCCAGCCCTCAGGAGCCCCAGACTTTGGAGGAAACAGAGAAAGCCTGGATGAAAGATTTCCCCTGGGTTGAGGAAGATCAAGTAAGGGAACATTTAAGTACACTGGATATCTGCAAATCCATGGGTCCTGAAGGGATGCACCCGCAAGTGCTGTGGGAGCTGGCAGAAGTTCTACGGTGGCGTGACTGGATGGATAGATGGGGGGAAGGTGGTGGATTTGTCTACCTTGACTTCAGGAAGGCTTTTGACACAGTCCCCCACAGCGTCCTTATAGGTAAGCTTAGGAAGTGCGATGTCCCAATAAAGTTGCGGAAATTTGGAGACTTCACTAGATGAAGTGTGGAGAGTGTTTAGTAATAGGGAGGAAGAGGACTGAAGGAAGGATAAGCAGGTGTTGGTAGCGGTGATACAAGAGTCAAGAATTCAGAAGTATGGGACCTAAGNAAAGGCTGCTATAAGGTCTCCCCGGAGCCTTCTCTTCTCCAGGCTGAACAGCCCCAGCTCTCTAAGCCTGTCCTCATAGGAGAGGCGTTCCAGCCCTCTAATCATCTTTGTGTATATGTAGATGATGACCTTATAATGGTAAGGGGAGCTACTGGCCAGAGTGAAAAGCTCCCAGGATGGTGACCACATCACCAGCAGGCATTGAGAAAAGTCCCACAGTGGACTCGGTGATTGACAGGAGCTGGATTCCAGATCTGGAGTCAGGAACACTCGGATCGGGATCAAAGGAAGACAAAGAGAAAGGGTCTTCCTCGGAAGTCAGCCATTGAAGAAGGAGAGTTGACCCTTTGNGAGAGGTGACCCTTTGATCCCTCATACGGAGCATGATGCGGATGGGATAGAATACCCCTGTTTGTCAGTTTTGGGTCACCTGTCCTGTCCTGTCCATTCCTCTTTGCAGGTGGGACTCCTTTATGCTTTTCCGCTTCCAACCATCCAACAGGGCAAATAACGAAACTCCATGTCCTTGGTTGTTCTAGCAATAAGTATAAGCAAGGGCCTCTCTGCATACCACTCCTTGGTATAATCAGTCCTTATCACTGCAAGATGAAATAGTTCTGAACAATGTGCTGTTAATTTCAGAGTTTAGTTAGTTAGAAGAGGCCCAGCTAAGAAAGTAAAATTGTAAAACAGAAAATTGGTTCATTTTACCTCAAACCAGGACATGCTCAATCAGACCGCGTACATACTGTAGAAGGGGATAAAGTCCCTGTGGTGCATGACAGGAATATGGTGGGGAAAACTGTATGGGTTTTTCCTGCTTTGGGGAATGACAATCCTATTCATGGAACTATTTTTGCTCAAGGACCTGCATGTACTTTGTGGGTGATGCTGTAGAATGGAGAAATTCAATGCATACCTCAAGCAAATTTAACCCTGAATTCTGAACTGTATGATGTTACTTGTTATATAATACTAAAACTGTTCTGTAAGTGTCTTTCAGGATAACAAAGCAATGATTAAACCAGAGGTAGCTTCATCAAATGGCATCCAGCAAGATTCTTTGATATGTACATGTTACCTGTGGGCATGAATCACAATAAATTTCACACCATCTGTCTTACCCTGAGAATTTGCTATGATAGATGAAGTCTTCCAGTTAGGAACTAAATGGACATAGCAAACTTTTGTGTATAAAAATCACAGAATCATACAATTGCGTAGGTTGGAAGGGACCTTTCAGATCATCTAGTCCAACCATCAACCGAACTCTGATAAAAAAACATAATGAAACCATGTGCCCTAGGCTGAGACACAGGACTAACTTTCCTTCTAACGCTGGGAAAATTGCACTTTTAGAAGACTCTAGTGTCTGAACTAATGAAAATATTTACTTTATGGCCAGCCAGGCTCTGTGAGATTCAAGGTCTCAGTGTTTTCGAGCCTTGCCAGGTGCAAGAATGAGGAGCAAGGCCTGGGCATTTGACCTAAGCTGGCCACTGGGATTATTTCATACCATGAACGTCTCATTCAATATAAATTAGAAAAGTTTATCTATCTAGATGGCGACGATCCAGACTACTCCTTGCCCCAGTGCCAGACCACTGAAACCTTCCTTTCCTCCCAAAACTGTTGCACTCGCAGTGTCTGACATTTGCTGTCCACTGCTGGGAGTGCACAGCTTCCTGCTGATAGAATGGGCTGAGTATACTTCTTGTATCAGGATTAATACAGGTCCTTTAGTACTATTGTTAATTATTTATTCTTATTCTAGTAAATCTATTTCCATTTCAACCCTTGTGTTTGCGTTCCCCGATTCCCCTTTCCTGGGTCGGGAGGGGTCATTGGGTGATAGACTAATTGTCTCAGTGACAATAAATTGTTATGGGTTTTATCAAACCATAACATCATGTCACTAAGAACTATGTCTACCTGTCTTTTAAATGCCTCTAGGGATGGTCCCTCAACCTCTTCCCTGGGCAGCCCATTCCAATCCTTAATAGCGCTTTCAGTGTAATATTTTTTCCTAATATCCAATCTGAATCTCTCCTGGGGCAACTTGAGGCCATTTCCTCTTGTCCTATCACCTGTGACATGGGAGAAGAGACCAACCCCCCTGGCTACTCCCTCCTTTCAGATTATACAGAGCCAGAACGTCTCCCCTCAGCCTTCTTTTCTCATAACACTTGTGCTCCAGACCCCTCACCAGCTTTGTTGCCCTTCTCTGGAAATGCTCCAGGGCCTCAGTGTCTTTCCTGTAGTGAGAAGCCCAAAATTGGACACAGTACTTGAGGTGGGGCCTCACCAGTGCTGAGTACAGGGATCACATCCCCTATCATGCACCATCTTTTGAAGCTGAATGTCAGAAATTGAAACGGATAATGCAGAAGGAGAGAAGCATTCCGGAAGGAGGGGGAGTAGAGACTAGGAGAGGCAATGTAGTTTGCCTGAATGAAGAAAAACATAAAGGACTAAAAGGACTTGGGAGTGCTCATGGATGAGAGACTTAACATGAGCTGGCAGTGTGCACTGGCAGCCCAGAAAGCCAACCGTGTCCTGGGCTGCATCGAAAGAAGCATGACCAGCAGGTCANGGGGAGATTTAGATTGGATATTAGGAAAAAATTCTTTCCTGTGCGGGTGGTGAGGCACTGGAACAGGCTGCCCAGGGAGGTTGTGGCTGCCCCATCCCTGGAGGTGTTTAAGGCCAGGCTTGATGGGGCTTTGAGCAACCTGGTCTAGTGGGAGGTGTCCCTGCCCATGGCAGGGGGGTTGGAACACGATGATCTTCAAGATCCTTTCCAACTGTAACAATTCTATGGTTCTATGATATCTGATGAGGAGAAGAGCAGAGCTGTTAAAGTGGAAATGGCTTTAGCTTATTTCTCTCCTGCAGAGACCAGAGGAAGCCAACAGTTCAGGTTTAAAGAACTACTATAACCTGGATGTTTCGCAGTGTATCCCAGTAGAGTATTTCCCATTGTGCTGCAGCCATTATCTTGTGAAAAAAAACCCAAACACTTGAACAATCCTGTGGCATTTCTGCCTTTCCAGGGTTACCCTGTCTGTGGCAAGACAGACCAAACCATTCTAAGGTTTACTAGGCCTGTGTTTGTGGTGCTGCTTTGTTCCCGGAAAGCCAAGGGAGCTGCAAGCTGAAGACATGGACCAGTGAGACCCTGTGCCAGATACCTCCCAGTCATATGGGAACAATGGAGCTTGGCTACATCTGCTATTAAAGCAATGGCCACAAAGCTCCGTGTTGTGGATTCCAAGGGATGCTTCTAAAAGCTGTGTGAAAAGTAACTACAAAATGCAAGTCTACTGCCAGCAGGCTTTGCTTGGCTGTGGAGGCACATGTCCTCTGAACAGTGCTCAGTTGTCCACAAGTGGAAAAAAACTGAGCTGGCTGTTCAAAAGCTTTTGTCAATGGGTGTCCCTACTCTGCCCTTCCCCACCCAAATCACTCTTCTTTTCATTGGCAGGTTGGATACAGCAGCCTCTCCAAGCAGAAGTCGCTAATTTTACAGGTAGGCACCTGTACTTATTCCATCTTCCTCCACTAATTTTAGTGTTTCTAAATTTCTCAAGCAGCACATCTGCTACCATTCCTCTTGGAAAGCTAGTGTGCAGCCTATTGCCAAAGGGAAACGTGGAAAAGCCAGATGATTACATCTGCTGAATTTCTTGCTGCCACTAAGGGCTGGCACCTTTATATGGTCTCAACAACCAAAGTGTATTCCAACATCACAGGGGCTTATAAATAAAACTTCACAAAGTCACGGTATGATTTATGAAAACTACTGTGGGTTTTGGTAATTAATGTGAACAAGGAACCTCATCTGTCAGATTTGCTGCATACAGAGAGGCTCTGACCTGCAACTCCTGTTCTACTTCATATATGGTAATCCATGCAACTTTCTCATTCATCAACAAACACTCATGATTCATGCAGATTCTGCTATCATTCTAAGTGAGGTCCTTGACTAAAAACTTCCACCTTTTTAGTAACATGCAATCCTGTGGACTCAGGGGAGTTCCTTCCTCCTGAATGTGATACACTGGTATACTGAAGCTTGCATGGAAAAAATAGAAATATGCTAAAGGAAAGTATTCAGCCAAAAAAAAGCAGCTCTAGCAAAGTATGACCATGCTATTAAACATGCAGAGGAAGTGTATAGCAAAGTACAGAGATATGGATTATTCACAAGCCTTTAAGTCAATCAGTATGGAGAAGGAGTGATCATCAAGAAGGAACAGGGGAACTACTGGGATAAAAGCAGCCAAGGCAGAACTAAGCTCTAAACCATTTTGTATTACATGAAGCAACATTGTACACCCTCCTGCTGGCAGGATTATGTGTTATATGAGGCTACCCAAAATATGTACAACAGCCATATAAACCCCCTGATTTTGACCAGGCTGGACTGCCTCTGCCTCCTTCAGGCTGCACTATCACTAGTCCTGAACCCAGCTGTCCCTGCATTTCCCCAGGGAATGGGATGTAACACAGCGCAGAGCGTCTGGGCCTGCCAGCTCTGGGAAGGGACATCACTGCTCTTGCAGCATGTTTGGCGGTAGTCAAATAGCAATGGACATTATCCTTTCCCATCCTAAGGTCATTAGGGATTGCAGCTTAGAGCAAAGCTGAGTGCTTTTCCAGTTGTTTACCTTGTTCGTGCCACCACATTGTTCTTCTTAGGCTGCTGATTAACTGGGCTTCCCATGTTGCCATTCTTCAGGGATCCTTTCCGAACCAGTTCCCTCTGTTTCTCTGCATATGGGGTGCAAAGGGGAAAAGCAAAATTAGGACAACAGCCTGGCTGACCACCATACAGCTACAGAAACCCCGTTTTGATAGCAGCAAAAGGCATAGCAGAATTAATAGCAAAGGACGTGAGCTCTCTATCTCCCATGCAGGGACACTGCAAAGGCTGGATGAGCTGTGGCCCATTGCCTCAAAGGTTACCAGGAGCTAAAGCTGACTCACAGCATCTTGTTGACAACACCACGCTAAGATGGTCATGGAGCTCCTGGATGAGAACCAGCTAGGGCAGAGACCTTGCTTCTATCTGCACCTGGTTGCTGCATGGATTCTAAGATTGTGCTGGGCAAGTGAATTTATCCTTTTAATTTTTCTCCTCCTACTGAAGCTGCCACTGAGTGGCCTAGTGGGGGGCAGAAAAGTGTCTCTATCAAAGCAGCACCACCATTTAGTGTCCAGCCTAGCTTGACACCAGGCCTGAGTTATTACCGTTTCCCTGGATGGCAACTCAATAGGCTAACACACCTCAGCAGAAAATGTGATTGCCTCCCTGCTTCTCTTCCTGGAAATCTGTCATGTCCCCCATGTGTCTATCTCACATTGATTCTTGGGAGCTTGCTTGCTTTATTTAAAAAAAATAGTGAAACATTTTGCAGATGTATTTTTAAATGGTATATTGTTTGCTTAAATTTTCAGAGGTTGTTCTACTCACTGCTGAAATGTATCTTAAAACTTGGACAGTACATCGAACTTTCTTTGTGTATTCAGTGCAAGAGGGGATTTAAAATAGCTCCTCATTTAGGAGAGGCTATTTCTCTTAATAACTTCTCACCACAGCATCACAACTAGAATTCAGGTCTAAAAGCTAAGCCTTCTGCAGATATGCAGTGTTTGTGCTGTATTAATATATCCCTGCCTCCAGTAGGGATAGGGGCCCATGTATGATGGGTTATCATATAAACTGATATTCTGTTTTCTGATTCAAAGTCCTTCCTTGTTTCTTGTGGGGAATCAATGCAGTTGAGTTAGCAAATAGCCACAAAAGTTGAACTACCTGCCCCAACCTCATCCTGCAATGCCAGGCAAGGCTTGTAGAGAAAAGCCAAATGCAGGGCCAGTAAGGCAGGAAAGGGCTTGGTTAAAAACATTCTCCAGAGAGAAAATGTTTGGAACTATTTTTTGTGCCATATGTGAATAATAGGGGTTTACCAGACTACTGGCTGAGGAACCTGAATAGTGATTTTTTTTTGCTTCTGCTTCCCCTGTGGTATGTGAAATGGGCTGCTTTTTTTTTTTTTTCTCTTGCTGATTTTATTCCTCTTGGAGAGAAAAGTGCTTTTCCCCATTTGTTTTGGGAAAGTGGCATGCCTACCAGGGTGTATAAGTGCAAGTCAACTCCATCCTTTCCACACAGGCAAGAGCAGGGGAACACATGTCCAAGGCCGCCTTTTTTGACGGACAAATAAGCAGCAGAGATTGTGGTGATGAGCATGGCTCAGGAACCTTCAGAGAAGTCATACAAACCATGCTCAGCCCTGTTCATGCCGATGGCAGAGATGAATAAATGCTCATCGAACTTGGCAGGAAAAGGATCGGACTAATAACTCTGGCATGACCAACAAAGACTGATACAAGATGAAAATCAAAACATTAAATCAGAGTAATTCTTCAAGACTGGAACTTGCGAATGCATTGGTTATCTTTGTCTCCAGAATAAAAGGCTGGTATTTTGCAGGCCACATGAATTTTGCTATTCAGACACAGAGGGATAAAGTGGTATTTAATGGAGGCAAGCATTTACAACCCTAAATACAAAATGACTTCTACCCATCTATACCAGAAGCTCCAGTGCTGACCACAATTACACAGCACTGAGATGAGCTACCAATACTTTAAGAGGCTGTATAATTCACAAAAGACATCTGACTCAGAAACAGGGTTACAGGTTTCATTTTCTGTCAAGACACTTGTCTTGAAAACGTGTCTGAGACTTTTAAATGGACTGGTGCTCTTTGCTTTCTATCAAATGCTTGGTACAAGAACTAATGCTCTTCTCCAACTCAGCTTACTCATTCAGTCAATTAATCTGGACTTTTGCCAATTGTGTTTTTCCTCCACTAGGTCTCCCCATTACTATTTCTATGCTCTTACTGAGGGCTATTGCAATGTGTGGGTGTGAACAATAAAAGATTTCCTATTTAACCCCTTCTTTCACTTATTTAGTGACTTGGAGTGAACATTCCCAAAGCAATGTAAGTGTGGTAGGAACATCCATGCCTGTGTCCCTAGCTAATTTTTTTAAGCATGAATCAACAGTTCAGCTCCCTCCTGGATGCTATGAATTCTGGTGGCCAAAAAGAGAGTGCAAGCAGGAGGAATGGGAACTCTACTCAGCCCTGGGGTGTTAGGACAAGCTCCTAGAAGGTGGTGATGAGCATGAGTCACTTCAGGCTTTGAAGCAAGGAAATCCGCTTTCTGAGCCTTACAAGTATTATGAACTACTGCTACTTCCACCAACACCCAAAGGAGCTATTTGGGTGCCAATCTCCTGAAGTAATTCTGGGCTATAAAATCCAGCAAGCCAACCATCAGGTACATCAGAATGAGGGAATGAAGTTTTCAGTGCCCATTTTCTGCTTATTGCTTCCTCCTGGTGTAGCAAGTGAAGTTTGTGAACTCCATTTCTAGGTAGTGAGCTCTTTCCCGTGCTTCCAGCTCTTTTAGTTTTGGCCCCCAGACATTTCTTTGAAGGCCAGGGCCCCGAACTCTAGGTACCCAAGTTCCTTCTAGAAATGTGACTGATTTAGGCACTTCTGAAGATGTTACTTTTGGGGTCCAACATTCTAACAAAAATCTGTAATTTCACAAATTAAAGGAGTTCTCATACTACATACATAGGTCTTACATACATGCCAGGTGAGAGAAGGAACCATAAACTAGCCTTGATAAGTAAATAGCATTTTTCTTTAAAGTCTTCCCCATACTGACTGATGCTACACCCAAATGATCATGAATCCCAAGGTCACTGAAACGATGAAACTGCGATCCTCCAGCTGAGGCATTGTGTGGGCCCTCTGTAGCTGTAATTCTCCAGCTGAAGCACAGTTTGATAGTTTTAACTCAGTGCAGCATTAAGGACATGATGAGCTTATTTTGTTAGCCCATAGACCAGAACGTGGTTACTAGATGATTTTGGTGATAAATTTGTTTTGCCTAAGGAACAGGTTATCTAGATAATTTTTAGTGATTACAGGTGCCGGAGAAGAAAGAACAAACCAAGCCCCCACTGCAGATCCTGGATCTCGAGCTAGACAACCATGAAAAGGAATCAGCCACCCGTGGAAAGAATTGTGGGGACTGGCACATAGGCAGTATGCATATGTATTAGCTATATTTTAATATGCATAATCTGTAATGTACAAAAAGCCCATCTGCACAATGAATGGACGAACACGTTAGGTGGAATGATCCCCCGTGTTCCCAGCACTGAATAAACATACCTCTTCATAACTTGCGAGTTTGGAGTTTGTTCCTCGCGATCCTCGGATCATCACAACCTTCCACTGACCCAATTTTGCTAACCTTTGTGTGTAACCTGGGAACTTTACACCTGGGCAATTCTCAGGGCATGAAAAGCTGAGATGCTCCTTCCTTCTGAGTCATCACAGACTCTCCAGTGAGAGACATTTCCATGTCTCCCCCAGCCTCAGGGCCACTGCTTAACTTGAGACATTGGGGACATGGTCCCATTGGAGAGGATAGGCATAATTTGTCCTCAGAATTTGGCAGTTTCTGGCTCTGGCTATGAAAAAGCTCTTATCCTGGTTCTGGCAGGGATAGGGTTAATTTTCCCAAGGAGCTGGCACAGGCTGGGGGAGGGGGCAGGAAACCACAACTTGGGAGTGGGCTTGGGACTTCCCAGGTCCTGCCAGTGGTATAAAAGTTTTGTATATTCCTCTATCAGTATTGTTGTTTTCCTCTTTCTTTAACTATTCTGTTAAATTGCCTTTGTCTTAACCCACAAGTTTTGCCTTTTCTTCTGATCCTCTCCCTGATCCCACAGCTATGAGGGGATGAGTGAGCAGCTGTATGGCTCTTCGTTTCTGGCTGAGGCTAAACCATCACAGCTCTCCATGTCCAGGAATGCCTGTACTGCCTGCAGTGTTCCAGTACATGCAGTGAACTTCCAGGAAGGCAACACAGCTTAGTGGAAAATCAATGTCGACTCTAAGACACGCAGGCTGTCAGCCTGATGCACTGGGGAATTTGGCTGCACCAGTTCCACTTAAATTAATCCTGGACTTTGTCAGAAGAGGAACATGTGAAGCAGCATGTGTGTTCCTGTGTGTGTATGCGGGGAAGGGATCCAGGATCCTTCTGACACCACTGTACTACTCTGAACAGCATGAGGGACATCTCTTTCTGGACCTGCCAACCACATCGCATCTTGCCCCTCCTTTCTTGTCCCCCTTGTTGTAATAGGTAACTAGGCGTTAATTTGCTAATCAAAGCTTGTAGAAAAGAGTAAAGTGTGTTGCCGTGAAAGACGAAATCAGGACTCAATAGTCGCAGTGACTATTGAGCAGGTATTCTTTATTGCAGCGCCGGAGGCACAGGGGATCACTCCTCCGGGTGTGCGTACCGGGTGGAGTTGGCTTAACAATATCTATATGCACACATATTCATGCTGTTTCGGAGAACTAGTTAACATACTCATTGTTCTCCAGAATTCATTACCATACCCTAGCACCCTCTCAGAAGCCCTTTGTTCTTCAGAGATAAGTTCCTTCTCCAAGATTACATTGTGCTGGCTTCCACATTTACTACATGCATGCATATCTAAAGNCGGCCGCCCAGCGCTGCTTTTGCTTTCCTACCTTAAAATAAATCATCAATTGATTTGACTAAGACCTAAAGTGTCTTGATTTACTTATAACAGCCATTGGATAGGATAGCACAATGTAGTCTTGTAGAAGGAACTTATATCTGAAGAATGGGGGGCTCCAGAAGGGTGGTAGCGTATAGTAACGAATTATTGGAAAATAATGAATGTTAATTAGTTCTTGAAAATCGCATGAATATGTATGTATAGTGTACATATATGTTGTTAAACTAACTCTGCTTGGTGTGCACATTTGGAGGAGTGATCCCCTGTGCATCCAGTGCTGTAATAAAGAATACCTACTTAATAGTCACCCCAACTACCGAGTCCTGATTTTGCCATTCATGCATCAAAAATAAGCTCTACTGGTGAAAAAACAGTAACCAAAGAAGCCCAAGGAGCTTTCAATGAGGCAGAAATAACACTGAAGTGTAAAGGAGTAAAGGAAATACATGCTGCAGACACAATCAGGACCATAATTGGCCCAGCCCTGTGTCCTGTCTGGCAATGGTCTCATGTTATAGCTACGTGCAAAGGTCCTCAATAAGATGATGCCTCAGCATGCTAAGTACTCAGGAAACCATTCCTGCCCTGGTATATTTCATCTGCCTGATTTAGGATGTGTCAGAAGATGGGCAAATAACTACGTTGACAAATGGAGAACACACTCCCATTGGGAATCTCGGTTAGAGAAAGTTGTGTTTAAGACAAGAGCGGCTGAATTCTCCCCTTACTACTGGGAACAGCTACAGACTTAATGAATTGTTTCAAGCAATACTGTATTACTCAGTGCAATTTAAAACTATTATCTGTTCAGCTGGCTGGATGTGTCTAGCTGCTTATGATGAGGGAATCATAGAATCATCCAGTGTCCTGGTTTTCTGGGAGGGACAGGGTTAATTCTCCCCTGGCTCTAGCAGGGGCCCAGGTATTCCACCCCATGTGAGCCATGCCCAGGGGGTAGCTGGGAGCTGGCCAGGATGGGGAGGGGTTACCCGAAGTGCAGGGTCTGCAACGGGTGCGGGGCTGC
>VZRU01016241.1:9216-28737 GCA_013398155.1 Pedionomus torquatus
GATGGGGAGCAGATAACACATCATTTTCCTGGAATACATAGGATTTTACTAGCTTCAGGAGCTCTATGCCTCTCTCAGATCACCTAGATCAACTTTTTATTTTAATGATGATTTGTCCTGGTTTTAAGACAAATACTATATTAAAATCTCCTTTTAGTTATTAACTAGTATTTAGGGCTGTTATTAATCACTATCAACTTAATGTGAAAAAAACTCCAACAACGTTTTAAGGTTAATGGCAATTCCAGATGAGGAATGCATAATCATAATCTAATGAACTACGGAGCAACTTTTAAAATTTCTCCATTGTGGTAGTCCAAGCCTGTGAGACAGATACGATGGGATTTTGTAGTGTTCCTGCAGGAGGATAACGCTGCCTGCATGGAGGAGGGAGCTGGGCAGGGGTGAAACTGCTGAGGAGTGAAGGCAGACTGGGAGAACGGCACTTTGGCTGTCCTGGCTGCTGTAGTAACTGATAGTATTTTTATAGTATGGTAAATTGTAGTGGACTATAACCAACACTTGCCTGCGATCTAGGAAATAGAAACCCAATGTCAAGCTGGTATGCACTCCCATCTGCTGCACAGAAGATGTTGAGATGGACTTACCTGCCTAAAGATTTACTCTTGAGCCATGACTGAGAGCGTACATTTCACTCTTAATGGTAAAAATTGCTTTTCAGGAAAAATAAAAAGCAAAAAGATGGAGAGAAATAAGGGAAAAGGAAAACTCACCCCTGGCTAGCCAGGAAGAGAAGCAAGGGAGTCTCCAGACAAGCTGCCTCCCCTGGGCTCCTCTCCAGTGCAGCACGTTTCCCCATAGTACCTTTCCAATAGTAATGAGCTAGTGTTTATTTAGATTTACTCAACCCACTATTGATTGTTCCTGCTTATGATGCTGATAATGCACACTTTAATCAGGAGCGTGTGCTGCACACTAACGGATTGTTAAGCTTTGGACATCTCTATTACTGAGTTATATTTATTGGATGTTGAAATGACTATTGTGTGCCTGTTTGTTTTTTTTTCCATAGCATAAACCAAAGGATACAACCAAGAGGTAGGAAGAGGAATGGAAAGAACAGGTCATTCCCATGCTGGTGGCAACTGCTTCTCTTGAGAACCCACCATAACAGCCATTCATGGCTTGTAGGTGCACGGCCATGAGCGTGATGGCACAAGGATTCTCTTGCTGAGGAGGCAGGTTTGGTTACTGTCATAGGGGACAACAGGTCAAGATGAGTGCTATTACAGAATTAATACTGAAGTCATTAACAACAAACAGTATCATAGACCACCAGCTTAACAGTCAAATATTATACCAAGTTTTTTTTCCAGAGTTGCGTTTGAGTCTCATTAACTTCAAAAGATGTTTCAAGTAAATGTCAGGCCTGTTGTTTTGTTAACCATGGCTCTCTCTTCATCTTAAACTACCCATAATATGAAAATCACTATTTGTTCTATAGACCAGTTTGCAGAAGGGATTCCCAAGTGGTATAAACACAGTTTTTAATCCTCTCAGCATTTACATGCTGTAAGTAAATCAGAATCCTGTGAAAGAAGTAGGAAAAACTTAATGTAATTTGTTGTATATTTGAATGACATTGTTAATGTATTTAATGGGGTTAGTGAGGCTGGTAAACACCAAGACCTCCAAAGCAGAAGAAAAAGTGTATAGAGGGTTGACCTGTGGTACCAATGTAAATAATTGCATACAGAGGGTCTCCCTGTTTCAGAGATGGTTCTGGCAGCTGAACTCTGTTATTCCTCCCCTTTTTCTCTCTGGTGGAACAGCCAGTCCAGTGGGTTGAGAATGCTGTAAAAGGATGAGATGATCTAAAAAAGAAGTTAAGGTTAGAGGCTGTACTGCTGTGGTACCTTCTTCTCAGTGAGTTACTCCTTCAGTGTGTGTTACTGTTCGCATTTGTTAGCTAAGCAGTTCTAGCAGAGGAGTTACAAGTACTCATTCAACTATGGGTCATCTAGAAAATGTTTGTCTACTTTTTTTTCAAATCAAGGACTGGAGTACCAATGAACAGAATAAAAGAAATTAAGTGTTCATCAGAGAGATTGGTCAAATAATGTTTTCAAAATAATTTCTCTTTAGAGAAGTCTTCTGATAATTTAAAAAAAAAGTATTTAATTCCATAGAGGTTCAAGTTGAATTTGAATATTTACTTTTAAAGTGACTCTGAACAGCATTTTTTCAATCAGATAAATACAAGTAAGTGCATTTCTTTGTTTTGACACACTCCTTTGAAGAAACAGCAGGTTTTTTCATTGCTCACTGTTATGAAATTTCGGTTCCACAAAATGCGGTCCTTTTGAAATATTCATCCTAATGTGGAATGAAAACAAATGTGGATTTTACCTAAGGTACAGAAAATTTTGTTTAACAAATTGTTACTGTCAAGTCTGTAAATATTTAGTATTTTGCAAGTAAGTCCCATCAATGTTGTAGTTAGCTGGGTTTTGTTTGAAGAAGCGGTGTACAAGATTTTTAGCTGTGTCGTTTTAACCTCAGAACAGAGAATTAGTTCTCAAGCTCATGTCCTCACCATTTGAATTTTCAGCCAGAGAGTTTCATTTTTATTAACTGCAGTATGTCTTATACACCACAAGATGTCTCAGTGCGGAAATGCTAACCTTTATACAAGTGTTTTTATAATATTACTCAATTTAGGTAAAGCTTTTCTAGTATTTGGCTTGGGATTTCCACAGTACTTGGCAGGGGCTTTTTAGTAGCACATGAGAAAGGAAAGTGTATCCAAATTTACCCATTAGCGTAGGCAGGAAGTTGTTTTAAATGAATGACTCATTGGAAAATCTTCATCTTCAAAAATGTAAGGCTCAATGTATAGCCCTTAGTAAGCAGGTGATAGCTGAGAATAGCTAAGAAAATGTCTTGCTTAGTAGGTGAAATGGAAGAACTATTTTAAACTACTATATTTAATTTCCACAGCATTTGTTTATAATAAGATGGTTTGTGTTTTTTTAATTACTTGTATTCGGGATTAATATTGTTTAGAGTAAGAATAAGGCACCAGTTATTTGCATAATAATTCCTCAATGGCTACATTATCTTTGGAACTAATGCTACTAAAATCTGTAACATAGTTGTCTTTAGTATATAATACACGTTCAGAGAGAATACACGTGGTTGCTTATGTGAGCACGAGGAGGAATGCTTGTTACATTAAATGTTTTAAAACAAGAGAAGGCTTCTTAACACACTGTTATGACAAGAAGGGAATGCAAAAGCCACTCAAGAGTTAATGGCTGGAACATGATTTATTTTATTATTTTTGCTTTCTATTCCTTTGTGTATCTACATACACTTAGTACTATGTCTGTCCTGAGAACTTTTTCCTTTGTATTTTTTTAGCTTATCTCCTCCCACCTGCTTAACTTCTATAACCTCCTTATATACTTTTTCTGTAGCACACTCTTTCTTACTTTGTATTACCTTTTTAGATAAAGCAGAGTAATTCAAGCTGGATTTGTATGCAATGCTGTTGGTCTGAAATGTGTAAATAACAGCTGAGTACATAAGCATTCATTCATATTGTGAACACTGTACATATTGTGATCGTGTACATTTTCGGTATATTGAACCTTACGCTGTAACTCCTAAAAAAAGGGCAAAAAATTGAGTTTCATCAAAATCATTGTGTTGTGAATACACTAAATGATAGCACCCAGCAGTGGTGGTCTGGACGTTAAGACCCAACTGATGAGGAGACTGACGCTCATTTATCATGTAGTTAAGTTGTTTACAGAATGGCTTTACATTTTGTTTTGCATCCAAATGATGTGAAGGATTTTCACATGAATCTCTGATCGCCCTGCAGTAAAACAGAACTTTTCAGAATTATGAATCTGTTAAGAAGAGGCTGAGGCTAGCATTCTTCAGTGATTAATGTGTGTGCTTTAGATAAAGTAACTGAAAACTATTGATTAAGGCACAGTTATCCTTTAACAGCCAAGCACAATTGTTAGGGAGATTAGCCTTTGTTTGGATCAATGAAATTGTTGCTGCAGTTCCCAACTATATTTGCTAAAAAGAAAGAATACACATGGCTCAGGTTTTAGAACTAGATGTTTTATTTAAACTCACAAAATTACTTGTTTTAGCAGATATTTCATGACATTTGGGCTACTTATAGAAGTAATATAAAGTCTGGAAACTCTTCTCATCAATCAGGCAGTATGTGAAACACAGAACAAGAAGATTATCTTTGTGCCAAAGAAAGTGTATTCTAAAGGGAACAGATGAATAAATATGGGGAGAACAAGGAAATAATAAAAGAACACTTGTCAAAAGATATGGGCTGTGGCCTCATCATAAAACCTTAACAGCTATTGTCAGGTTTTATGCATCACGGGAAAGTGCTTTAAGGAAGGATCTAAAAGTAAGTGATGAATGGTTTTGTAAATATGTTTGGGTAATTCCAAGTATAAGGAGCAGCATGAGAGCAAGCACAAAACACTCAATGAAGATTTAATAAAAACACCACGAAAACTGACATCACCATTTTGATAACTGGTGAAGGACAAGGGAACTGAGAAAAGCTTTGCTATTCAGAGACCTGCAAGTGTAAATGTGTAGCTGGGGAGGGGGACGCAGAGGTGACAGTGGATGCAGTTGCAACTTAGCACTAGGTGTGGTACAGTTGCACTGCTAACACATGGGGATGAGTGGGAGTGGTACAAGAACATTTGTCACGGCTGAGGAACAGAATATTGTAGAAACTGAAACACAAGCTAATGCACAAATTGTTAAAATTGTATTCATTCAAATAAGATGTGTTTGGACTTGTTACTGTTTTATTAATTTATATTTGCAAATTGTAGCTGCAGTACGGTGTGTGCTTTCTAAATAGGGCCTCCACCCTCACGAGTTTACATCCAAAATTACAGAGACTTGTATAATCTAACCTGTGTGATCTGGTGAGATACATGTCCGGAATCCTTATGCCTCTGCTGAATGGGAATACTTGAGCTAATTATAAGTGGAAGACGTTTAATAGTAGCAGCACAGAACTCAGCATGGGTCATTTACTTTGGGAGGAAAGCCTGCTTTAAGCAGTTTAATATGCACACAGCACTTCAAAGTACTGTATTACTTTGCAGTAGACTTAGAACTCGATGTATGAAAATCTTTCCTTTGATTGTTTCATTTTATGTGTCAGAAATGAGAAGGAGATGGCAATAGAGACATTTTAAGTCATTCACCCAACTCTATGTTACCTGATATTGAAAAAGCCTTGTCCTGCGTTCCTCATGCACTACACTTCCCTTTGATTCTGTAGAGCATTCAATTATTGGGAGAGTTGTTTCCCAGGCAAAGAAGGAGGGAGTGTTACTACCCAAATTTGCACTGCTTTCTTATGCTGCTCCACACCTTCCCTTAAAATAGCTTTTCATCCCACTGGAACTATGTTCAGTGAGCTCCATGACAACTATTTCAAAACTCAGAAAGCTCATCATGATTTTATACCACAGTAATCTTATCAGTGGATGGTCAGAAGGACAGTTCCCCATACTCTGGATTTCCCTGCTTTGAAATTGTCACATCCAAACGCGTCCCAGTGGACAACCTCCTTGAGAGGGCACAGGAGACAGCACGCCTCAAGTTTCCCCTTTGTGTTTCACAACCTCAGATACGTACCATTTATTTCTTCATGGATGACTCTTCTATTAGCAGAAACAAACAGGAACAGAAAATTTTGTGTAAGAAATATTAGCAAACACTAGAGGACTTGTATACTTTAGCTATAACACAGTCGTAATGCTTCTACAGCTTCAGTGCAATTGCGTAAGATTGCCAGTACACATCAATAAAAAATGCAAGAAACAGCGGGGTAATCAGCGTGTGATTCATTAGGAAAGCTAATGAAAAAAGTTCCAAAACCTGAAGCAATATAAATAGCTGGGGAATGTCAGGGAGGTAGACTCTTTTAGGCCTTTCATTCTATGCAGACTTTTCAACTCATAAACGTTGGTTCCACTGCGAAGGGGGGCAGCACTCGTCGTATGCTGCTTTTTTACCTTCTCAAAGCACCGTGAACCCTTCAAAAATCCTAAAATTGTTTTTAGTGGGTAACCTATCTGAAGTATGAATAATAAAACAAAACTGATCCAGGAATAAATTATGCTTCCAATCCCATGGATTGTATTTTTAGCACATGTGGAATTCCACTTTGTTGTGCTCTGAAACACAGAGACAATTCAGCTGATTGTTGTTCAGCCCAGCAGTCAAAAGATCTGAAACTCTCCATTGCAGGATGAAGCTGTAAAATGCCTTTGTAACTTCCTTGCTATTGATTTCACCAATGTGACCTCACTGGATATCAAACAATTTCCAGGCTTCCAGTGTGGACCAGACAGTGCCCTGGGCTGAGTACGTGGATGGGGGCAGAAGGCACAGATGCTGGAGTGAGTGGCTCGAGGGCCCTGCTCCCTCCTGTCTCTGCCAACTGACTGTCCTTTGGAACGAACCCCAGCCTGCTGGTGTGCTGGGAAAACGTCTCGCACCGGCTGCAAAGCGGGCAGCCTGTGCTGCCCTACTCTGCACGCTTGCAGAACTGAGCCAGAGCTTCCACTTCCTCTGCACCTTCATGCCCATGGAATATGCTTTTTTTGGGTACCTTCCCAAAACATGGTATGAGCAGCCAGGGAAATGCTTTACTCCAGGTGTAGAAAGGAAATTTTAAGGAGTGGATTCAGTATCTTCAGTCTCCTCATCCTCGTTCTATTTACTCATGCAGTATAGAAAAAGACCAACCCGCTCCAGGAGCAGAAGAACTAATTAGGTCTGGGCTCTGTGGATTTATGTCCTCTTGTAGGCTCTCTTGCGGCTCAGATGGAGCATTTATCTCCTTGGGGATTAGTCTTTTGTACCTTATCAGCCTTGCCTTCACTGGTGTACCAGTGTGGTCACTTTTCTCTATCTCACTGATTTTTTTAATTAAACTTCGAGGCATATAATTCCTTTGAGAGTGTGTGCCCCTATCCAACCTGACTGATACTTGTTTTAAAGCTTAAAAATTAGCTTAGGTAGGGGTCTCCGTGGGTATATTAAATGGGCACGGATTCACTTCTTTAGGAAACCAAGCTCTTAGCAAAATAAATTTTTAAATAGTTGATATTCTGTAAAGTGAATGGAATACAGCTTATTTATTTCCCTTGAAGCATAACATGAAAGATTTTCTTCAAGCCAAGGTATCATTTAATCTAATTTGATAACCTGGAGAAGGGACTGTGTGCCTGATTCTCTTTTTTAGCTATATAAGCTGCTCTATTATACTACTTTATTTCTCCCTTCAGAACTTGCTTCTTGTCTAATTAGAGACCCTGGTGCACTCTCATTAAATCTCTCAAGGAGTATTATTCCCTGAGGAAGTCCTGAGGCCAGTGAACTAGATTCAGATTTATAATAGACACATGATTAGATTAAACTAGTGGGAAAATTCAATATGTAACATACACATGCAAATGTTTATAATTGTATTAATCTGAAATACTACATTTTTTAGCATTGAACTGTTGGCTGTAGAAAAATTATGTTCCCATTGTTACAGACTTGTAAAAATCTTTTTCGGGACAGAAGACGATACTTTATATTGAGCCTAAATCATCAGACCAGGCAATGACAAATCTAAATATTGGCTCTCCTTTTAGAAATGTAGTCTCAACATGAGTCAGGATTTCGCCTGTGGTAATTACTGTCAGTATTAATAACTGCTTCTGTTGAGAAAGAGCGCTTTGTTTACTATTTCAGCAAATTCACCTGATGATTTTTTGGCTTTGAATAATATATGCATGAGACAACAGGGTACGTCTGGGTGCTTTTCTTGCTGCTTCACCCTTCTATAACTTGAAATTCCTGCCTGTTTATTAGTAAGAACGAAAATGTAAATTTCTTACGTGAATTAACTTGGCATCACCATTTTGTCACAGGAGAAAAGCTCACAAGGTGACCCTTGTCACAACTTTTTTCAGAGCACGTAACTGGGAAGTTCATATTGCCATGGGACTGTTGAGGCACAAAGTGATTAAATGACTTGGCCGTGGTCAAAGATTGTGGTAGATGTAGGAAAAAAAACCCATCCATCTATCTAAGCAAGCATCCTAACCACTGGAGCATCCTACCTCTGCAGACATTGCTCAAGAAGGCAGAAATAATTGGACTGGATTTTCTGAGACTGTATAACCAATAATTAGATGATCTCTTTTCTCTTGCTTTTAAAAGAGAAGGCCCTATTAACTTTTCAGCCTTAGTATTTAAACTGTTTTCATGGTTGATTCAGTTCAATTAGTCTTCTAGTTATCAATCCTTCGTTGCTTTAACGGTTCATTGTGAATAATTAGTATTCACAACACTAATTTGCTCCTTCATGACCAGGAAATTTGAACAGAAATTTCATTTGGATTTTTTTTCTACAAACTGTAGTAATAGAATTAGAAATTTTGTGCCACATGTCAAATTTAATCAAACCTAAATTTACCAGTAACAAAATTTTAGGCAGCTTCAGTACAGACAGGACAGGATCCATCTATAATAAAAATGACCCAAGGAGCCAGTCCATCCCCATTCCTCCCTTCTTTATACCCCACCCCAAACCCAAGGGAGAACAGTGCTTCGCTGGACCAATCCCATACTGGTTTCCATTGCTCTGCTCTTGGCTAAGGATAGCAATCCGACAATGCAGGAACAAAGAATTGGGCACAAGGAAATCTGTAACAAAGAGATGTCAGACCTACTCCTTACAAACAGCACCCAAGTCTCAGTTTTTCCTGTGGCTTGATGAGGAGCAGATGCTGTTTGTTAAAAACTGTTTGGAGTAATCAGTTCTAGAATGCAAGAATATCCAACAAGTACTTCAGATTCACAGTCTCTTAAACATAACAAAGAGATTAAGCTGCTAAAGTGACTATTATTTTTCCACGATAAATACATCCCATGACCATTTATTATGAAACAACATTTCCTCTCTCGCTTTTCTTGCTGAACCAACAACTTGGCTATTTTACATCTTGACAAAATAACTCCATTTTAGCATTTTAAGCACTGCTCACCTATTTTGTTTCCACTTGCTAATGTTCAGCAGCTCAGCTCCATCTTTTTCACAGTTCAACCACCACACTTCTGAGCTAAATAACCCCGACTATATGATCACTAATAAAATGCTGCAGAGCAGTATCTCAGAAGCACCTGCACGTATAACAGCATAACTTAGTATTGTCAAAGTTCTTCATAAATATTTACTTATAGTTCTCCAGAATACAGTATTTCCAGATTCAGGCTATCCAACAAAATATGTTGATTAAAGTTCACCAGAATTTGACGACAGAAATTCTTAAAGTGTTTCAATTTCCTTAAAGTTTGTGGAAGTCTCCTTTGATCTGCTGTACTGTTTTGCAAATGTGGTTAGTCTTTGGAGAGCTTCTGACAAACCTTCTCCTGTGATAGCACAACAGGGCTGTACGTACCAATTTCTGTCACTGCAGTATTTCTTCATCTTGAATCTCCTGGTTATTTCCTCAGCGTTCAAAGCTCCAGGCAAATCCTGCTTGTTCGCTAGCATGACGACTGGTACCCTTTTTATACATTCATTCTTTAAAATGAGCTCAAATTCTTTCTTTGACTCTTCCAGACGCCGCTTATCAGAGCTGTCCACAACATACATCAATCCGTCTGTGTTTTCCAGGAAATTGCACCAAACCTGTCTCATTTTCTGTTGGCCTCCAACATCCCAAATCGTCAATGTAAAATCTTTCTCGGTTTCAATCATGTCAACGTTAAAACCAATTGTTGGGATTGTTAGAAAAGCGTCGTTGTACTTGAACTTGTACAAGAGTGTGGATTTTCCCGCAGAGTCGAGTCCTAGCATCACTATATTCGCTTGCTTGGCTTTGGAGTGTTTGGTGCTCTGGATGCCCATTTGTGGCGGGGTGTTCTCCAGGAAGCCTTTAAAGCTGGAATTCACCGTCTCCCGTGAAGCCGATTTCTGTCAGTAGGATTTCTTTCTTCCTCCGTGAGATGAAGGACAAAGAGTCAGGAAGAGGAAGAGGAGGAAGCAGCTTTGCGCTATGAAAAGTAAGTAAAAGCTCTGTACAAATACATGTGGGCATTTATTGACTTGATAATACGCAAACAGCATTTATGAAGGTGTACTGTTCAGTGCCAAGCCTGTGGGTGGAACAGCTATGAGTAACGTACTGATTGGTCACAAGCGCAAAGGTTACAGTCTTCGAACCTGTTTGAACAGCGAACCACGCTTACATGGCCATCAAAAGCTCTTTACACTGTAAATTTGTCTGTAATGAACCAGTAGCAACCTGGCTGTATTCCCCAGTGCCAAGGCCCAGGGAACCGCTACCCGTCTGCCCTCCTTCACTGGGTGCCCAGAGATAAATCCCTTTATTACTGCATCTGCAGCCATTTCTGAAAAGAAACAGAATATAAATGCAGTCAGGGAGGAGGGGAAATGTTAAAGTTTGTCCATACTTACCGATCCACAAAATTAAAAGGTGCCTGATTTACCAGTGCGTCCTATCTCCCAGCGACAAATGAATCCCGAGAGGTTTCTAATGTGAGTCTACATGGGTTCTGCCAAACCGGGACAGGATTCCACGTAAAAAGGTGCTCTGCTCCAGCAGCCACCTCACACTCTGGCGGTCGCTCCTCCTGCCCACGCATGTGTCCAGTTGGCTGCTCCGATTATGCTGCTGGAGTTGTATTTGTACAGACAAGTTTAACTGCACTCTGCACAGAGGACACCAGCTACAGATCTTATGATCTGGTCATTACTGAGACTGGGCTCCCTGAAATAAAAAAATTCCCGTTAGCTTCGTTATGCTCTATTCTGCTGTTGCCCACTGATCTGCCATCAAGATTTCCTTCAGGAACAAGAAAGGGGGCAATAACCAAGTCTCAATCAAAATATCATTTTGGACCAGTATTCTAAATAGTAGAGGAGTTAGAAAAACTTGTCTAATATTACTTAATTCCTCTTAAATCTTCATTTTTTTGATAGCAGGCCTGGGCTGGGCCGGTCCAACGCGTACCAAGTATCCCAGTACTTATTTGCCCTTATACCCAGATGCACTACTATTAGTTATTACCATTTGTCTTTCCTTCAAAAAGTACACAATCAGCACAAAGATGTAAAAGGCCTTCTGGCCAAATGAGCTGCTGACTGATAGGGTAATCATTTTGATAATTACGACATTGGTTGCTCAGATATTACACGTTGCGCAAAATAAACCTCGGTCTTGACAGACAAGTTATAATCTGGTTTCTCTTGAAGCTGAAGGGGTTATACCAGAACTAATTGGGGGCAACACAGGATGACAGTGCCATACTCACTGTTGTGCATTTTTCATATTTAATAACATGTGCAGATTATGTATAGGAGTTTTTTTTTCAGGAGCAGGTCACGATACATTAAACCAGGGAAGAGAGTGTTTGCATTTCTTTATAAATAATGTATGTGAACGAATCGAAAGAAGGGGAGACAGGAAACTATGCAAAACACATTGTTAACACAGTCAAATGAATCATAATTCCCTGCAAAATACCAGGCCATTTCCTTGAAATACGGTTATCCTGACCAAGGGCAAACCCCTCCTTCTGCACAGGCTGTAACAGAGTGAACGGATGGTCTGCATCCCTGGGTCTTGCCGTGATTTAAAGATTACTTTGTATGTTTGCTCCAACTGTATTCGATATTTATGGTCTCAACTGTTATTTTATTACATCAGACTGTCACCTTTAAGAAGCAATTAAGCAATGTCTGACTTTTTACCAGCTAATTACATTTATTTCCAGGCCAGAACAGCTCGCTTCTGAAGACTCGGTGGCTTTGCAGTTTTTACCTGCACCCGAGTCAAGTTTGGTTCTGAGCGAGACGTTGTGATGCTGAGTCCCTTTCCGTCACAGTGTCCTACGATGCACAGGAGCTGGAAGCCCCAGACACGGCCGGCAGCTTCTGCATCTACATTTGCACCCAAAGACGAGCATTTGGAGGAACAAGAAACCTACCTTTGATTTGTCCAAAGGTGTATTTGCTCTGCCGGGGTGAGGCTGCCTCGCTGCTGTGGGGTTTGCCTATGGGTTCAGGGTGAAAAACCAGAGTGATAAACCAGAACTGGTTCAGCTGATTTGCCTTCAGTTAACCTGAACTCAAACTTTGCACAATACACCTTTCGTAAACTGTGGAGCTTTATGTAAACCGCGCAGGTTTCCGCGTTGTCCAAGCAAGATATTCCACTGCCTGCTTCTCTAACGTTACAAAATATAATGAATACTTTAGGGAGGATGGGGTGACTCCTCACCACGGATGCTCACCAGGGTGAAGTCTAGCGGCTGAGGCAAGAGAGGATTTGAAGTTCGATTTGAAGACGCTCTTCTTCCCCGCCTACGCTGTGATCTGTAAGGAAGGACCCCGCCGGAGCCCCGCTGCCGGCAGCGAGTCCGGGGACAGCCGAGGGTCCCCCCTGCCGGGTCCCCCCCGCCGCCTACCCACGGGAGGGGACCCCCCGGCTCCATGGGCACAGCGAGGGGTGGGAGGGGATCTCTGCCCCGTGAGGATGCTGAGGGCAAGGAGGGAACCGGCGTCTCATGGGGGTGCTGAGGGGAGGGGGTATCCCTGTCCTGTGGGGGTGCTGAGGGGAAGGGGATGCTCTGGAGGCAGCCTACGGGGGGAGAGCCGCCTGTGTGAGTCCACCCATGTTTTCCCTTTTTTAATATGAAACAGTTAAATGGCTTTACATTTTTATATGGTTGCAGCAGAGGGCAGTAGATTTCCTCTTAATGAGTTCTGCCTCTCGGGTTGTCACCTCTCAATGAGGCTGTGTTGGGAAAAGCTGCCTGCATGGAACAGGGAGCATCAGGATTGATTGGGAAATGTGAAGTGAGAGCAAGTCATTGTCCAAGGTTATTTAGCATGATTTTGAAAGTAGCGTTATATTAGATTATCATAGCTCAGGAGCTTGCAAAAATTCCTCTGGTAAGCCATATGAAGAAAATGAGAAACCAGGAACGGTGATGTATTTCCAAATTAATTCTGCTGATACCTTTAAACAAAAAAACAAACCAAAACAAAATTTATGTTTCTATACAGCTAACGTTATAAAATAGCATTTTTTAATCTTTAAATTGGACTATCCATTGGGTATTGTAATTATTAGACTTTCATGAATATGGGAATTTGCCACCTTTCTCTTGTCAAGAATGCCTGCACTCAGTAATTCCCTGGCAGTAGCAGAGGCTGAGAAATACATCAAAAATTTCTACAGAGCGTGCTCATCATGTGTTTCTCGTATTTGTTTTAAAGTTGATCGGTTTTATCTGTCAGTATAATGTCAGGCTCTGTGGTGTCCTGCCCGCAAGCTGTGAACTTGGAAGCGAATGAAAATACTTTCCTGAAGGGAGTTCTTGACCTGGTGCTGCCTCAGCTGCCTGTCCCGTGCTGCTGCCGCACAGCTGGAAGGCAAATAGTCTGGAAGGGGTGGAGAAGCTGTCCTGGACGCAGCTGGAAGGTCTGCAACCACACCACCTCTGAGCAAATGTGCCATCTCAACTTTCAGACCTCACTTCTTCAACCTCATTACTTTGCTTTAAGCATTTGAAATAGGAAATGGAGGGGACTTTCCTGTCAAGGGCTGTGGTTAGGGTTTCTCCTTTAATTTGCCCTTTTATTATTCTCTGCCTGTGTTTGAAGTCAGAGTTCTGTGCTTAGTGGTGCTGGAGGATGATTTCACGTATGTGGAATTCCAGGTGCTGCAGAAATAGCTGTGTCACGTTTTGGGGAGTGTAGTTTCTACCTCATGACCATTGTAAAACCTGTGGTTTGGTGAACCTATGCTGGCTAGGACATCGCTGGAGGAACGTGATCTTCAGGAAGGGCTTGTGGCTACCTGGCTCCTCAGGAGTCACACAGCAAATCCAGTCACACTGGATGCCCTGTGGTGCAGCCTTTTCACAATGATACAGCAGCTTTAAGGTTGTGTTTTGCATAATATGGGCAAAGGACCTAAATTGATTATTTATTTTCCCAGCTTTTTCATTAGGTAGCAGATCAGGCATTGGTCTCCAATTCTGTTGTTCAAAATGTCATGGAATCAGGCTTTTCTCTCCATAAAGCATCCAAATCCTTAGAATCAACTTCTTTTTTCTATTAGGCAGTCAAGAACTGATCAAACTTTGATATGCTTCTACTGAAATTGATCATCAGACCCTGAGAAATGTTAGTATTAAATCAAATACTGATACATAACTTTGGTTATCTTTTTCCAGTGTATATTTTTCATATTGTTCACTGAAAGCCAGGTTGACATATATGAGAGAGAACTGAGCATTTTTATTACCTTTTTTTTTCTTCCCATATAGCTGGGAAGTAAATACCAGATTGGCAAATTTGAGGTTTTTTTGTGGTTATAACCAACTTCTCTAAATGCAGCGTGAACAGTCTCGACAACCGTTTCCCCTGCCCTTGCCAAACTTCTATTCTGTTTTGCTTACATATGGTTAGTCCCAGTGGAGAAAAAGAGGTGCATCAACATAGAAATTGTAAGGTTCTAGGTTTTTATGAGCCAGGGTATTGGCCATGTTGGGAAGGTCTTAATAAAATCCCTTTCTTCATCTGTGAGGTCCCTTTAATGAAGGACTGACTCCTGTCAGCCATGCGGTATTTTTGGAGTAACACAGCTTTGAGAGGGATCAGCCTGAAATTCTTCTCTTTAAGTAGCTATTTATATAAAATTGCATTGGTATATTTTAAATTATGCGTTAGGCATTGTTGATGTGGGCTCTAAATGCTTCCTTTTAAGGATCATTAATTTAAATTCACATCATACACAGAAATACAAGGCAGGTGGGCTCTGGCAAATCAAATTCACCTAAATTGTAGTGTGGTGTGTTGATTTTTGGATTTATTTTTCTGTTGTTTTTTTTTATATAAAACATTCAGAAGCCCTGCAGTAATCTTTGATGATAAGTAGTAATTAATTGCGCTGTGAAATGGAACCTTCCATCATCCTTACTGCGTCTTTGTGGAAACTTCACGGCGCAGGGTAAATATTATTACTGCAAACATTAGAAATCGCTTGGAACTCCCACAGTAAGACATGGTAATTATTTTGGTTTAAAGATATCTAATACATGTTCAGAGCATCTGTAGTTTTCAAGAAACACAGTAAAGGTAAGAACTGCTACATGGAGGGCACGGGATTGAAATTCTGTTTTTAAATTTGGTTTTGGCAAGATGTATTGGTTTGGATACCTAGTCCTATAAGTTGTAGTGTCCTCAGCATGAGCTCCACGAGGATTCGTAAGTGTCTGCCCGTGCAGATTGGACTCTGGACCAAGATGTGTGTCTCTAATGGGAAAATGGCCTTGGTTCGTCTCCTCTTGTGCTGGTGGCTGTTTTGGGCTTGTGCGTGCTGCCTGCTGGAGCTCAGCGAATCTGCTGCATTTTCATGCAGGGGCAGATGGGAGCAAGGTTTGTAGACATTTCATGAAAATAATGCAGAAGGATTCCCCTCTTCTTTAAAACTTAAATAGATGGAAGCAGCAGAAGGGATTTTGTAGTGCCTTGTTTGTTTAAATGGAAAATATTAGAAGAATTTACAAAACTTGTTTAAGATTTGAAGCTCGTCTGCTACAGTGGATTCCCAGCTGCTCCCATTACGTCAGCTGTAAAGCTGCTGTGACAAAGTTGGTTGCGGTGCCCCTTTATTAAATGGCTGGATTTAATAAGGACATACTGGAAAACAAATGATTGCTGTCTGGCACGTTGTGGGAGTAGCCGTTTCTTTGGGCAGAGTAAGAGCTCGGTCTGTCAGGATGGGTTTGGGTTTGTGTGTCTGCAGCTCTGACGTTGGTCGTGAGGAAGGCGATTTTCTCCCTCACTCCCATCACCTCTTCAGTCAGTTCAGAACAAAGTCGCTGCTCAGCCCTTAAATGAGGGATGAAATATTTGCTCGTACTTCTCTTTTTACCTGCTTGTTTGGCTGATTTGCTCCAGGTTATGAAAACCAGTAGGTTCTTTCCTGTAAAATAAGTCAGAAATTTTTGAAGCCTCTGAATATCAACTTGATGAGCACTTTGTAGCCATTAGATTTTGTGCACGGTGTTCCTTCCTCAAGATTTAATTGCAATGAAGGCAACGTGCTGAGATCTGTGGGATCACAACGCTTGACGTGCGATCTTTTGCGGAGATCGGGTTTGTGCAGGAGACATTTCCAAGGTGAATGAGATTTCCAAGGCTATGAGATTTCAATCCATACCACGCTCAGTAGCACTCAGCGTTCTCCTCGCGCTCGTGTCTGGGACAGGGCGTTGATTGGTGGCGTGAGGATGCTGTGTCTAACAGCCGGACCGCTGAGTCTTGGACTTGTCTTCAGTCTGTTGCGCCACGCTTCCAACTGACACTTTAGACACGACAAGAAAAAGATAATATTTGAATAATAGCATTCTGAATATCACGTTTTCATTTCTCTTTTCACCAAAAAACATGCTTCAGAACTTGCAGGACAGATTTTGAAGGTCACTGATGCACTTCTGCAAAGTGGTTGTTGCCCTGTTCCAGTTAATGTCACATATAAGAGAACATTTAAATGGATTTTTGTATTTCTCCTCGTATTTTCTGTCATAACAATGTGCTATGTCGCTTTTTCTCCCAACACTGTGAGCGAGGGTGCAAACCTTCTGCATTTCTATGAAAACGAACCAATTTACAAGCGACACTGCCCCTTCACACCGTGGGAGCGCTTGAAATGCAGAGACAGAGATCCATTTCTTGTCATTTTGGTGTCTTCACATCCAAAGGATGTCAAGGCAGGCCATCAGGATTACTTCACCGAGAGAGTGGTCAGGCCCTGGAACAGGCTGCCCGGGGAGGTGGTGGAGTCACCATCCCTGGAGGTATTTAAGAAACGTGTAGATGTGGCACTTCAGGGCAAGCTCTAGTGGCCGAGATGTAGGGGGGTTTTGTGTGTGTATGGTTGGACTCGGTGATCTCAGAGGTCCTTTCCAACCGTGAAGATTCTGTGATTCTGGGTGATAACACAGGGATCTCGGAATTCTAACCGATTCTAACATCAAGTTACTAGGTCAGGACACTGAAAGAGAAGACAATGCTGCAGCACTGTTGGTAGAAGATG
The DNA here is from genome assembly GCA_013398155.1 of Pedionomus torquatus. NCBI lineage: Eukaryota > Metazoa > Chordata > Aves > Charadriiformes > Pedionomidae > Pedionomus > Pedionomus torquatus. The sequence goes on from VZRU01016241.1 coordinate 26,388, forward strand.
AGAGCATCCTCTACAGTGACGTAATTCACCAGGATTTTATGGAGACTTAATGATCATCTCACCTTGAAAGCAATCATGGCGTGCAGGTGGGTCACCGAGGTCTGCTCGAACGCTAGGTTCCTTGTGAAGACTGATGGTGATGTCTTCATCAATACCACTAACCTGGTAACATTTCTTCTGAAGCTAAATTCCCCAGAAGACATCTTTACCGGTTGGCCTCCCATAGAGAACTGCACAGATAACTCATAGATAACTACTAATGCTGTGCCTGCAGAGGCCTTAACAAAGAAATGCTCCTCTCCTATAATGAATATCTGTTCAAGTTGTAACCTCCGTATTGCAGTGGGGTGGGTTATAAAGGAGATGGAAAACTGGCTCTAAGGATTATGAACTGATGAATTGTATCAGACCTATTAAATTTGAGGATGCCTAAGTTGGAATTTGCTTAAATATACTCCAGGTGAACATCAGTATTCCAGAAGATAAACAGTTCTTTCTTTAAAAAAATCAATTTTGATATCTCTAAGTATAAGCATTTGATTGCAGCTCCTGGCATTACATCCAGTGAAATCACTGGGTTGCGGCAGGATTTGTCATCAAACACTTCAGCTACTTGCCTTTGATTCTGTATTAATCTATAAACTTAAATGTATTTGGTGGAAAAACATTTGAAGTCCAGGGCAACACAAAATGAAAACACAGCTGTAGAAATGCCTTCAGCTGAAGGAGGGCTGTGCTGCCTGGGCAAGACTGCAATGGCAGTGTTTCTCTGGGACTTTCTAATATTCTTAAATAAAAATATTAGGCATTCACAAAGCATTTTTCCACGTGTGTATCCTACACACACAGGATACTCTGGAATACCCTGTCCTGGCTTCACCTGATGCTTCTCACCACGGGATTTCTACCTGAATCTTCTGGAATATGTGAAATGTCAACCAAGAATCATGTTTATGCCAAGAAACAAGCTTTGAAGCTGCTTCCCGAATTCCTAACTGGATTTGTTTTTGTAACTGCATCATCCTTTGCCACCCTCAGGTATTTGTTTTCCGCCCAACAACCTTCTTCCGATGTATGACCTCCATAATCCTTCCGAGGGTGTCACACCTGCTCATTTAAACATCTCACCTCCGTCATCCTTCTGAGAGCGTCACAAGCCTGGGGATCTTGTGGGATCTGCAGAAGCTGGTGGGAAATTCTGCAAGAGTGATGCACTCTGTGTGTGTCTCTCTAGGTATATCTATATATACCCATAAAAGAGAATTCCTTTGGTGTCTCTGGTAACATCCACAGGCTCGATGCAGTGGAGTTTGTGTGCAGTTCAGGTATGAGATGTCTCTGATACATTGGAATAATGAACCCCCCCCCACCATGCGCCCACATCCCTGTGCATCCCGCGAGTTTTGGAACCACGCAGGGAAGATGGAACCAGGTGAATTTAGACTGTGACTTTGTTTCTAAAACATTTTTGTTTCTTGAAATTTTAAAATGAAAAAAGTAAGAAATTCTGAGATTCTTATTTCTTAAAGAAGACAAACAACTATGTATCTGTAAAGATGGTTGTTTTAATCACTTTATTCATATCAGCAAGGCCAAGTTTTCAGTAGTTTACACTTCTAATAGACAACAATACAGAATTTGCAATTGCATTAACATAATTATTTTGACACATCCACTACACGGTGAGGGTACTATAGTTACATCCTGTACATCTAGAATGACAGAGCGCTGCCACCGTATTTGTACTTCAGCTATGATGCTATGATGTATTTACATTTGGCTGTCTTTCAGATAGTCTCTTAGAGACAAATTAGAAGAGGTGCAGAAACCTCTAGTACCAAGTTTGAGGTTTCACCAGGTTTTTTTGTTACATTGTGATTATGGTCAGTATTGAATTTTGCTGTCTTTTCAACAACTGCGCATGGTTTGATGACGGAATTACAGGACGTGTTATTTTTTTGAGCTATAAAAATGAGGTCTTGAGGGGAATAGTCTCTAGACAACTATTTCAGATGTCAGTGTTCAAAGAGTGTATGTTAAGAAGGTCAAAGTTTTTTCAAAAATAGATTTTTTGGTAAACTGAATAGCTAAAGTTTCAGTATTGCATAACTGAGGGAAGAATGCTATTGTGTTTCTGGAAACAGGTGAAACTACAGCCGTTCCTATGGGTTTAGGATCTTTTTTTTTTTGATTGTGGTACTGCGGTCAGATCCTGAGAGCTCTGTGAGAAGAGTTTAACATGTTCTTTGATTGCTTATACATATTTAAAAAAACCTCAACAACCTTTTCTTTTTTTTTTTTTTTTTTTTTATGTGCCACTTTAAATGATTAGAAATACATTATTTGTCAC
>VZRU01016241.1:28794-41420 GCA_013398155.1 Pedionomus torquatus
AAATTTATATTACAGCACAGTTTGTATTTCTTTTCCAAAAAAAAAAAAAAAAGTAATTACGAAAGACTACGGAATCTTCAGAAACTGGGCAGATAAAGCAGACAGTGCTCCTGCTGAGAGAGTATGAACCGAGCGCCACAGAGAGCCACCTGTGCGGGACCGCAATAAAAATGCAGCTATCACCAAGCAAGGTATTTATTTTTCATATTTGTGCCCCAGAAGGATAATACTGGTCGTAGATTACAAGGCTTTTGCTTTCGCAAGTGTAGGTCTATACACACTGAGCTCTTCATGCCACCTGAAAATAGAATCTGAAGTGACATCAGTTCTGTGAGAAATTTACACGGCAAAATATTCCTGCTCCCGGTACTTTAAAAAAAACCCCCCACCCTCGTTTCCAAATCTGGTTTGTATTTGAGTCTGACCTTATTATTGCTTAAAAGATCATAGAAATTCGTAACTCAGCTGATGTTTCTGCTTAAAGCAAATATCAGAAAAGTGTCTTGTGTGAGCAGCTGTGCAAGAGGTGAAAAAAGCTTAAGACTGTGAACCAATGTAAGCGTTTAAGTCAGTGGTGAGCCCAGATTTTATTGCATCTGCCTACGTCATTGTACGAAAAAGGCTAAGATTTTCCCAAATCCCAGGATTCTTTTTGTTGTGCAAGCAAGTGGCTCGGAAAGTCAGATTAAATCAGTATTCCAAGAGTTTGTGATTTTGATACGAAAATTGTGGGGATTTCTGCCTTGAAAAGCCTAATAATAATCCATCGGTCAAAGCTGTTCAGAAACTACTGCTGGGTGGGTACAAAAGGGATTTCAAGCCCCTGTTGCCCGTATATTATTTCAGAAGAGTTAAAAAGTGGGTGTTTTTGTGGGTTCTAGAACAAACAAGTTTGAAATAAACCATGGCATGGTACATGCTGCAAACTCTCTATGATGCCCATGGCAGGGGGGTTGGAACTCGATGACCTTCAAGGTCCCTTCTAACTCTAACCATTCTATAATTCTATGATCAGTTCAGAAGTACCAGGACAGAGATGGTTTGGAACAGTTTCCTACATTTTACCTTACGTTTTGTAGTTGCTACTAAAGCATTTCAGTGCAAGTTTATTGCAAGTAACTCACGAATGTCTGGATGCGCAAGAAGTCATTGTAATTTCATCACATTTCATTCAAATTTAAACTGAAGGTCAACCAGACAATGTGATGCTGAATTCTTGGTACGTGTCTGTGGGTTATGGTAGGTGTGTTGAAGGAGTTTGGGTGGCAGAGCTTGGCTTCCTCGTCTTCAAATTTTCATTCCTCTGAAATGTGTACCATTTTTGGTCATTTACGAAGTAATTCACAGTTTACCTAAGCCAGAGGCGGGAGGGAAAGGGATGTAAAACCTCTCTGCAGTCTCTGTTAAGTGAAGCTTGTCAGGTTTTAGTGCAGTTACCGGGTACTGCGTATGAAGCCGTAAACTCTATTCAAATGCAAGTAGGAAGGAAAGAAGTTAAAATGAAGATAAGCAGGTGGGTGGGTTTGGTGGTGGGTTTCCACCCGTGTGTAGCTGAGTCCTTATTTTAAAGAAATCTAAAATTGTAAAACAAACCAGACACACGCTCTCCCCATTCATATATTGGGTTTCTAAAAATTCAAAGGACTCCGGGAGCTGTGGTCCCTCTGAAATGCTGCTCTTTGGGGACCGTTGGGTGGAGGCAGCCTCGACCTGCAGCTCCTGTGGGGAAAGGCCACCTGTGATACAGCGCAGCTTCTCACCCGCCGTTAGGGGACTTTGGGACTTTGCTTTCCTCCTATAAGGGCTTAAAAATACCAAGTTTACCCCAAGTGACCTCTCTCTTGATGGCTTCTAGAGCTGAGCTCCGTTTTCCTCTCGCCTCCTGACAGCTGCTGCGCAGCTCGTTCATTTTCCCGGCCACGTTAATCCCAATGAGAGGCGATGGTGTGGGGGTGTTGCACCCTCCCCCCGCCCAGGACGTCCCAGCCTCTCTGGGGTAGCGCTGTGCCTGCAGTGGTCCTCCCCTCGGGGGTTCGGCACAGTCTCCACTGAGTTTGCGATACAGATAAAAATCTTAAAAACTCCTTCTGGCTCCACGTGAAAAGACATTGCAGGCAGCAGCCTGAAGAGGCTGTTGCTGCGCTGACACAGGCGGGGTGCACTAAGCTGTCTTTAACCAAGATGGATTGCCGAAACATTGCGGGTTTCTTATCTTGTGTGTTGTGCAGGACTTCTGTTAACAAAGCCCTGACCTGCCCTGGCAGAGTTCTACACGCACGGTTCATTTCCATCATGAGTCTGTCTCCACCGTTTCTCAGAGAGCAGTTCCGAATACACTGGGTAGCAGCGCTTTTGCAGTCGCCTGGGTGTAACACTCACACGGTAACGGTTGTAATGCTCTTTTTCCAGACCCTGCTCCTGTTGGTAGTTAGTGCCGCCGTGCTTACAGTTTGCCACGTTACTCAAGGACTGCTCTCGATGGGAGCCTCTATTTATGGTTCTCCATAGGCTTCACCCGTGTTGACCGCACACGTTTGGCTTCACCAAGCACCCAGCCCTGTCACACGTCACTACAGGCAAATTAATGCATTGAACTTCGTGTTACACAAGGAAAAGCTGCTGTGAAACAGCTGCCTGCCTGTACTGTCACAGTCAGCGCTAGATAAATACAAGTGACTTCAACTTCAGCTCGGTATTAACTTCATTGCATATATCGTTTTAGATATGAGCCCTTAGGTTTAGAAGGATAACCTATAAATCTATTGGCAACAGGGAGGGGCAGCAGGTTCAGCTGAACCCTCTGAACTGTAACCTTGCAATTCTGTACAGCCACATTTCAGGAGGGAGGCCTAAAAACCTACTTGAGAAAAAAAACGGCTGATAAGGGTTGTTTTTTTTTTCTTTTGTATAATCACTTCCTAAGTGTTTCTCTGTGTAAAATAAATATCAGGTACATCAGGAATATATTACTTAAAGCAAGGATGTCATATATTCTGAGGCAGCTGAACACCAGCACTCCCTCCTTACTTTCAAGCTGCAGCAGCAGTGTTTGTGTAGCAAAAGCTGTTCCTCCGAGCTGATGCACTGCTTTAGTTCTAACTTCTGTACTCTAAAAACTGTACAACTTTTTAAAAATCTTACTTTCTCTGGATCGTGTAATACCGTCATAACATCGGCAGTAGTTTTGGTACTGACCTTGTGTTCACAAGTCAGTAACTACTTCATGACATTAGATGGCATTTATTTATATCTGCCTAAACATTCTATTCAGTAAGACAGGCTCATTCATTTCAAATTTTGCATTTTTAGACCTTTTTGGATGTGTGGTGCCGCAGCCCTCACCAGCACTGCCTGTCACCAGCCCCTCCCCCCTGAGACAGAATCGGTTTGCCCAGAGCCCCCGTGATGGATGTCACTGCGGAGGAAGCGGCGTTGATTTTATCCGACACGAAATAGCGTCTCCAGCCACCCCGAGACGGGCGATGAATCCTGGGCTCTCGGAAGCCGGTGGCTGCCGAAGGGCTGGATCTCACACCCAAGCGTCTGCAACGGACTGACCCGCCATGGGAAGACGCCCACGGAGGGGGTGAGCTGGAGGGGCTGCGGGGCAGGGCTGCGGCGGGGGCAGACTTTCAGGCTCTTAAGGTTAAGGGACGCCGCTGGGCTCCCGAGCTCAGGCTGCGCAGCCGCTGGACGGAGCTGTGATCCCAGCGAACCGGGCTGGGACTGGCAGCTGCATCCCCCAACTGCACTGGGAGCGCTGTGCCCCTCCCCTTGGACCAACGAACAAACAGCCTTTTCCAAACCCTGCCAGGGTGTAACCAGGATGAGAAACTAAGTGGTCGTCTTTAATCGGAAGGAAAAACCAAATGGAAGTAGCTTTAAGATGCAGTTAAACTCTGAGCTTGTAATACCAGTGGGAAGAGCCCAAATTCTTTCAAGTACTGCATCAGATGACTAATTACAAGGTACGTTTTTCATCTCAGAGCATCCAAAAGGTGCTCTTTGGCAGCAACTTTATATATCAGTTTTCTGCCATCAGAAACCATCATTACGTGATGAACGGACATCACCCACAGAACTACTCTTGTCTTCAGCCACAAAAAACTGCCATGAAGATGCCCAGCAAGAGGGGGCTCTCCCACTTCAACCTAAATGCATCTCCCTTTTTTTTTTTTTTTTCTGGAGAGGTGCCCCAAGGTCGATGTGCTGCAGTCCTGCCCCCCCGGTGCTGCAGCGCATCCTGCCACGCAGCTGGAGCACACTGGGGGATACAGTGTCCGGCAGCTCTTTCCAGATGTAGGATATATTATTAAGTGAGTGGAGGATCAGACCCTAGATCATTTAGGTTGCCCAGGCAGTATGTACATTACGTGTAATCATCCAACAGCCGAGTGTATCACAGCAGAATTTGGCACAATCAGCGTGACTGGGAAGTGCTAGATGTCTAGAACTGGGTAACTTGGGGGAGACCTCTAGCAGGCGGCATAGGTAGGCACTGGGCATGTATGTGGAAGACTGCACAAAGCCTCTCATCAGCCTTCTCATCTCCATCAATCCATCTTTACATCTACAGTAGCCGTATCTAGCTTTTATACAGCAACTGAAACCAAAGTCAGCCTCACCAGAGATCACTGGCATGAATGTATTTGGCCGGGAAAAAGAGCTGTTAGAAAGGTTGCAGAGAAGACTGAAGGTGCCGAAACAACTATTGTTGCAACTGCAGACACTTGAAGGTTGAAATAAGGCTGATTCGGTAACTGGCTGGATGGGCCTGTGAGTGACAGAGTAAATGAATCCTGGAATAAACACCCAGACAAGCCTGCAAGCGGTTGTGTACCGCACTGCACCGCGAGCGTGGCGTACTGCCAAAGGAGCCGCCCTCCCACTGCCTCCTCACTGCTTCGGGACTCCATCAGTGCGCACCGTTCCTGCCACCTCATTTTCCTGTCTATCTCAAGCGCCAGAGCAACCAGCGAGCCGTGCTCAGGAGGTTGGGCATCCCTCGGCTACGCTCGCTCACCTCCAGAACGTGAGCTGCAGGAGGCTCAGTGGCAGCTGAGAGCTCTTCACTCCAGTGGCCTTAGTCTATAATGGGGTTTTTTTTTGGAGCTGACCATTGTTCCAGTTCCAGCTTCTCAAACGCCTGTGAAGGATTAGAAGTGATGTCTCTGCTATACGAGCGTCCCTCTGCTTTACAGTTCTGTAGGCTTCTGGGGCTAATTCTTCTTCTCCCTGGGCAGCTGTTTTGACAAACACCCAGGCAGTGTCCTACAAAGAACAGCCAGTACCAGGGAAACCTCATCTGTGAAGGAGAAAGGAAAGGCAAACGCTGCATGCACCGAGAACTCTGCCTGGAGCACAGCTTCGATACTGCTGCTGTAGCAGTACGAGCACATGATTAAGCGCTCCCATGAAAATATCACACAAGGTTTTCATTTCACAGCGTTCTGACCTCAAATAGCTTTTCAAAATAAAGTGACTGAAGCGCTCTGCAATTATTAACATTTCCTGTTAGCCGCTCAATTTAACTGCAAAGTTGCATTTAAAATTCACTGAATGCAATGTTCAAGAGATTTAAAAAGTCTGAAAGCTTCCGTCCTGGGGGGAAGGACCAGTGCAGGCTGGGTTCTGGACTCTCTCACACTTCTGCTTTTCGCTTGTCTGTTCCTCAGAGTGCAGGGGCTCTACCCAGCGCCTGGGCTGAGCAGAGGCTGAAGGATACATGGACTATTTGAATAGCACCGGTAATAAACAGCAACAGATCCAATCAGCAGTTGTGATTAACTCCAAACAATTAGAGGAGGGAAGTTTGTTGGGGAACTCGGGAACAAAAATGAAAAGACTGAGAGGGAAATTCCTTCTTAAACAGAAAGAAGAATTTGTGCTCTTTTGGTTTTGTCTGGAGAGGCACCACAACCACAGCACAGTATTTTAGGGACCAGCAAGCTACTCGCCCAAAAATGCTATAGGTTATTGATGTTAGGTTGATGTATAGTATCCCTGATTGACCTCAGTACCCAAATACTGAAAACCTCCAGCACCTTGAAGACAAGCAACTTCAGCAGATCATCCAGGACCACATTTTTGCAGGGAGGGAATCCCAAGGATTATTGCGAGACACGGGCTGGGTAAGAAAGGCATCCAAAACACTCACCTCAACCCGGGCCCTGGCTCTGTCCCTCTCACACGCAACTGCTCTGTCACTCTGCTGCCGCTCTTTGTCACTTTGTGCCTCTCCGTCAGAAAGCAGCTATGAGTTACCAGATGCAAACTCAGACTCGTTGTTTAAACTTACAGTAGTCACAGATTCCAAAATACAATTAAATACTCAAAGTTAGACCTAAACATATTTTTACCTAGATTTAAGACAAGCTTTCATCTCTACAGTGCAGTGACACTGCCTGGCACTCGTACATTGTACCAAAAAAAGGGTTCTAAAGTGGTCTTCTCCTGGATTAACACCACTAATTAATCTGCAGTGACACGGAAGTCTTTAATAAGCTTGACTTCCATCTAGGCAGCTCTAAGGAGTGCTCTGGCTTGATTAGTTTTCCAAACAGTCACTAACGAAATTAATTTTATCTTGCATCACTTTCTTTACATGCCTACAAAAAGTCCATGCCAAAAAGCTAACGTCAGGGCGAGTCTCGGTGAAGGGCAGAGTGTCTTCTGCCACAACCCAGCTGCTTTTTGATACAGGAGGTGTCAGACCTCGGGGTATTTTGCTGGAGTTTAACATCAGTTGGTTTGACTACAATATGGCATTGAAGAAATGTTATTAGAGTAACGCGCAGCCTGAACCAACAGGTGGCTTCAGGTAATTCAGTAATTATACCCAATCTCATGCTGGGATGGGATTGGAGATGTTAAACAAAGCGAGAGAGCTGGTGCTGTGGCAGCAGGCTGATAGCTGGCTCCTCTTCCTCCTTTGTGTCAATGACAGGCCAGTAATGGCAAACCTTTTCCTACACAACCTCATCACTGCAGATTAAAAAAGAAACAAGGCGAGAAAGACGAGAGAGCATCTTTCTGAAGAGTGCAAAGCAGCAGCGTTCCTGTCACTCGCTACTGAGCGGCAGCACCGCCCCGCCCCTGCCCTGCGCCCCGCGGAACCTCCGCCCATCAGAAATGAGAGGTGAGGAAGCAAACCAAACGTCCACAGCGGGTTTGTAAAGAAAATGCTGAAATGGAAGATTACAGTTAGTTTTTCTAAGGAGCAGCAAGGTCACAGGAGACAGGTACATGGGAACAAACGTAATTCTTATCATCACTCAGAATGTATTTGTTGTATTGCTGCTTTTGTTAAGCAAAGAACAAAGACCAGAGGGATCTGTTCCTTTTGTGTAGAATCTTAATGGTATTTACTAGAGCTTTCTACTATGTTTAAAGTGTAAGAGTTTGTCTGAGTTCAGCGTGAGGCAGAGAACCACCGGTAATTACTGTTCTTCTGTTTTGCTGCTATTCCTGAACTTCACCACCATCACTGTTATATTATCGGGGCATCCTCTGTAAAAGGACTGTAGAACTATACTCTTTGCCCCAAAGTGTGGTTCATCCAAGCGTTCCTTGATGAATCGCACAGCTTCCTCGTTGCTGAAGGCATCCCACAGCCCATCTGACGCCAAGATCATGAACTCTGGCTGCAGTTTGTCCAGGTCAAAGGTAAGAATATCAGGGTCAGGAATGACAACGTTCAGGTTCTTCAGAGGGTAATCTCCTAAGGAGCGGGACATGGCCAGGATCCCCTGAACGCGCCAGGAGCCATTAAAGCTGATAAAACCACCTGGAGAGAAACACCAACACTTAAAAGCAGGTCTTTTTTTAAAGTTAAAACATTTCCCTGGTTTCCTGCCAGACCCACCCAAAAACTCAGGCTGCTGTCTCCTGGGGCACAAAGACGTTACCTCTCTCCAAAAGCAGGAGGTGCCACAAGTAGATCCCAGAGCGAAGAGCTGGGAAGAGCTGGGTTGTGCTCTGGAAAGAGCTGGAGCAGAGAAGTTAGGAAGGGTTCTGCGCTCCAATGGAGCAGCTTCAGGGTCTCTGCTCCCCCAGAGCGACTGACAACGTACCGAACACCGGTACCCCTGTCCTCCACAACTTCACGGCTCAGAAAGCCTTATGGCAAAAATACTGAAAGCAAATCTTGACAGGTTTGTGTGAGTAAACACCTCTTTTTTCTTTGTAGTTGGCATTTCCCCCCATTTCAGAAGATCTATGAAAGAAACACCAAAACCACCCTGCAGCAAGACTCACATCTCATTTTTGAGGCATAAGACACGGAACCTTTAGAAGCTCTTTTATCAAACTGGCTCGAATGAGCCCTGTCAAAAAGGACCAGAAAAACCTGTTGTGAACAAACTGATCGGGAAATTTTACTTCAAGTCAGAAAAATGCAATGAGGGCTCTGACTGATTGATTTTACTGTCACCAGGATTAAGGCTGAATACGTATTATTTTATTTAGGGGTTGTTGACAGTGAGGTAAGTTTTGCACTGAAATTGGGGACTGATAGAGTGTGACAGGGTCTCATTGTGCCAGGGAGGGAACTGCAGGGTGGCTGAAGGTGAAAGAGTGACACTTGGGCACCGTCAGTTTCTGTGTCTGCACCTGCCTGCCACTGTCAGCACCTTCACAGCAATATTCCCGTCATCTCAATGTGAATGAAACCTCACTTGAGGACAAACAAGTTGCAAATGTGGAACATTGCAATGCATGACAAAATGAGGTGAACTGTTGTCTTTTCTATCTGTGTGCTGTCTGCTTTGCTGTCCTTACACATGTCTCTGCTCTTTGCAGTTATCTGGACGCTCTCAGCTCTGCACTTCAGCCTGGGCGGGTATTTGTCAGTTACCCAGTCACCTAAATCTCATGAAAGCATTTCCATTCCTGGTCGCCTGATCTAATCTGTGAATTCCTTCTGCTTGCAGGTGAAAATTACATTTCATTTAATGATTCGTTGTTGTTTAAAGCTCAAAGCTTCATTTGTGTTAAAACCAGCAGAAAGAAAACTGCTTAGCTGGGTGCTTTCATGAATACTTCTAGGGAGTCTCCGTTATGAAGATAATTCCTTCCACAGCCAAAAAAAGCAAGGACTGGTGACCCTACTCAGCTCTTCTTCAGACAAACCACCAAACTGACCTTGTCTGGCCCCTGCTGTTGGTTCTGAAGGTGAACATTGCACAGACACCCACTCACCAGCCCGGGGAGGGGTTCCTAAGCCATTAGGACTGTGGTCACGGGGGCCCGATCTCGTGTGTGTATTGGAATGACGCGGGAAGCAAAATGCAGCTGAGAAGAGGCAGCGTTAAGCAGACGTTGCACACACCACCGGAGGAGAGCAATGCCCGGGCATGGCTGTGCCGGCAGAGCAGGGAGCTGCTGCTGATGTGCTGAGAACACGTATTTGCTCAGGTTGTGCTTACGTGTACTAAGTGACTTTTCGGTGCCGTTCTCAAGTGGCACCCAGCACTGCCTACAGCACAACTGACTTCCTGTGGTTTGCTGAAGTGTCTGTTGGCACTTCTAATATTTTCTTTTATAAAGCCATCCATACAGCAAACATAAAAATGCTCTTGGAAGAGTGAACATTCTGCAGCACCAGCTGCCACTGTAGAAGAAAAAGACATTAAAGAAATAGAATCTTTCTGGCAACCACATAAACCCTTAGCATGTTAGTGAGAGCTGAGCTCAGGGGATTATGTTCAAGGTGAATGACTTAAATTTCTATCAGTGGCAGTCACCTTGTGGGTCTATGACCAAGTGTTTCTTCAGGAGTCAAACCCACGGTTGTTTCAAGGCCACTGTCTTATGCTGATACAGCGCTCAAGCTCCTGATCAGGAGACTCCCTGTTGTTTTCTGGGGAAACTGCCATCCTTGTGTCATGGGACACACATTCCGCTGTCCCACAGCAACAGGGCAGAGGGGTGGGACCCCAAACTCATTCAGCTACGAGACAGGCGGCGCCGCAGCACTGGTGACTGTGCAGCAGCTGAAAATAACAGTCAGTCTCGACCCAGCCCCTGTGACCGCTGCTGTTCACTGCCCGGCCATGCCACAGGATGCAGCACCTCGGCTCGAAATGAAGGACCTTGTTCTGCTCTCTGTGCTGCTCTCCTTCCTTTTGGCACTTGGCTGCAGGCTTGGGGACCAGTGACCTCCCACTGTGCCTCAGGAACTCCAACAAGAAACCTGGGGCTTTGGCGCGAGAGCCCCTTCGGACTGATAAATGGGCATTTTATTTCAGGTTGTGGGTTGACCAAGACTTTGGACACCGTTACTGGGAGCAGGGAAAAGAGAGGGACTGAATGAATGCCCCATCCCCCACGGGCTGACAGCAGCAAGCGGTGGGGCTCCTTAACATCCACCGTGGCAGCAAAAACTGACAGATCAGTTTAGACTTGTCATCCCAATATTAACGCCCCACTGAAAGGCACAGGGCAAGTCACGCTCTCCTTTGAGCCGCTGTTTCAGGCTGTCTCAAATTGATTTATATCAGACAGAGGTTTGAAGGGTATTTTCTCAACCGTGGCTCTATGGATTTCACTTTTAAATAAAATCTAATCTTACTAACACAAAGCGCAGTCATTTTACGCTGCAGCTTGATGGTGCAATGTAAAGTTGGAAAACCGAAATGTCCCCTAATTATGTGGTTATTATGGCCACCTTCTGTTCTACGTGGAAAGAGAGCGTCTTGATGGTGGGAAAAAGGCAGGTACTTTTGTCACAGTATCAACGAAGGCTTCAGAACTCTGTTTGGGCTTCAATTCTACACTTATTGTATGTAAAGAAGGGATGTTCCAAAGTGTTCAAGTATCCAGCAGTGGTATGAACCGGACTGTGTGCTTTAATAGCTCTGTGAGGCCGTATCGACCCTGACAATACAATGGGGCAATGGGGACCAGAGAAGCAAATTTATGAAGTGACCAGGATAGACAGGTATTTCTTCTTTAGCTGCAGAGAGTTAGAACATTTACCTGCCCATTAAAATAATTTCTTCCAAAGCTGTAAATTGCTGCAGAAACCCAGGTTCATTTTTCACGTTGTTGTGTTACAAAGACTCACTTCTATCCAAAATACCCACCTTTTTTTTAAACTCCTAAGCGAAGGCCTTCTCTAAGCGAATGGTGGCATGGAGGCCCTGGGCTTGGCTAAGAGGGAAGCAATTTTAGAGAAGAATCTCTGGATTTAATTGATTCATCCCCCAAGTACAGATTTGAAGCCAAGTGAGACCAAGATTTTCCTGTTCCTTCTTCTTAGGATCTGTGTGTTTTTTCTTCCCCTCTGGGGGACGTTTGTGACCTCTGCTCTCTGCCTGGCAGCAGGAAGGATCCCCACTGCTCTTACGCCTCCTCGGCAATAAAAGCAAACTGAGAGGAAAGGGCACACTGTGCGTGTTCCGGGCATTTATGCTGCTGTGAGAGTATCGATAACCTATAGGTTTTCAAAATATTTTCTGCTCAGTGAAAAACTTTCCAAAGATGCAGAGGCAGAGAGGCAACGCGTCTCTGGAGGCAGTGCCCTTTGGCAGGTTTAACACAAACAAGAGAAACTTTTGTTCTTCATCAAATAATTTGCTGCTGTGGGAGCCAAACCAGAAACGGGTTCAAAAGAGACTTTGACAAATTCATGAACAATTGGCTATTAAACTTGATGATCCAAATGTAACTTCTAGCCCAGGAGGTCGCTAAACTGACAAGTGATGAAAGGGAGAAAGATTTACTGTGGAAAGGTTTCTTTTTTACATTCTTTCCCTCCACTCCTGCTACAATTGCCATGTTTGTGCTCATTAGCAGTCACTAGATGGGAACAAAAAATAGCTTTGATGAATTAGATTCATGCTCTGCTTATTTTAGGAACTAAACCTCACTCGGCTTCAGAGCCAGCCTCTCTCATAAAGGCTGTGATACGGTTCGGGGTGAAGCAGCCTGCAATGCTGCTGCTGCTCCTGTTTATTAATTTGCTCCCCGCAGAGATGAGAGGGAAACTGGCCGGGATGGTCAACCGGCTGGTGAAGATAAAGCCGCTCCTCTTACCCCGACACGGGCTCATTAAGGGATAGGTCAATCTGCTTCCACTTCTCTGTTTGCGCCACCGCACCCCACTGGAAAGCGCTGTATTAATAATGGAAGATTTTATCCGCTGATGCCTCAGTCTAGTACTTCTCAGCCTCTCTCAAGGGAAAAGTCTATATTATTGACAGAGCAGAGAAGAAAAAAGATGAACCTTCAATCCAAAGGAAAAACGTTACGACTCACCAGCTCTTTTAATCCTCTTCCTCTCTTTCAGTTGGTAGGGCTTGTGATCGTGTGACAAGGGGATGGCATTCCCATCCTTGTCGCACAAGACTCCTCGTGAATCACCGACGTTGGCCACCGTGAGTTCCTTATCTGACAACAATGCGATCAAGCAAGTTGTACCTGCAAAAAACAGAAGGGAATGGGAAGCAAAACAAAACTGATTGGTGTGTGCGTGCATATAAATATATATATATATACACACAAATGACATGAAGTTTAACCAAGCCAAGTGCAAGGTCCTGCACCTGGGAAGTGGCAATCCCAGGCACAAATACAGGTCGGGCAGAGAATGGCTGGAGAGCAGCCCTGAGGAGAAGGACTTGGGA
>VZRU01016241.1:41486-132873 GCA_013398155.1 Pedionomus torquatus
AAGAGAAGGCTCCAGGGAGACCTTATAGCAGCCTTCCAGTATCTGAAGGGAGATACAGGAGAGCAGGGGACCCTTTGTCAGGAAGTGTAGTGATAGAACAAGGGATAATGGTTTTAAACTGGAAGAGGTGAGACTTAGATTGGATATTAGGAAGAAATTCTTTGCTGTGAGGGTGGTGAGGCACTGGAACAGGTTGTCCAGAGAAGCTGTGGCTGCCCCATCCCTGGAGGTGTTCAAGGCCAGGCTGGATGGGGCTTTGAGCAACCTGGTCTAGTGGGAGGTGTCCTTGCCCATGGCAGGGGGGTTGGAACTCGATGATCTTTAAGGTCCTTTCCAACTCTAACCGTTCTATGATTCTATGATATATGTACACATATATATTATATATCTATATCAATCAGCAGGGAAATCTTCTTCCTATTAATAATGGCTGAAGCGGGAAGAGTGTGTTTCAGGCCCCAGCTGAAGGCCAGCTCTTCCTACTGGCCAAGGAACATAATAAAAGTACCAGTTAGCCTGAGCTTACTCGCAGCTCCTGTGAACTGGAACCGCTGCACTGGCCCATGCACGGGTAACACCGAGCTCTCCATCCTCATCCCCTCAAGAACTGAAGTCAGGGTTGTTTTTTTATGAAGACAAAAAGATTGGACATTTTTAATTACTTTAACCTTTAGATACACAGAAAATGTAATTAGTCATTGACAACCGTGTGCAGCCGGCATACTATTTGTTGGTTAAGGTGACAGGAAAATATTGGAAAAATTGGCTGTTTATCAAGTGTGAGCACTACAGTTTTAATTTTCCTCATTTAATTGCTGTGGAGTGGAATGAACGTTGGGCAAAGCAGACGCCATTCAGTCCATCCCTTTTCTCTGTTTCCCCTTTCCAGCGAGTACGAGTTGGATCCATAAGAACTCCAGCTATTACAAATATTCCTTGCACAGACTTTGGACCTGATACCACGATTTTATTCATATTTTAGAACAGAAAGATGGCAAGTCAGTTCTTAGAGACAGATTAACAAACAGTGAAAGGGAAAGCGTCTGGCTCTCGATGTCGATTGCACAGCACTGCTAAAATTGTTACAAAAGGCACTCTAGTGGCCTTCAACAGCAAATAAAATTAACACCATGGCTTTTTTTTTTCCTTTTAGGTAGACCAGAGAAGTACACAGTTGGGATTTCACCTGTGTTGTTTATTAATATCTGATTATTCATTAATAAAAAACGGTGCACCCACTGCTGGAGAGCTCTGGAAGGACCACTTGGGTCATTCTCACCTGACGAAGGGCCCCAGCCACGAAACTCAACAATGGTGGTATCACAAAGCGACGTGTCTCTGCTGGTATGTTTTAATTAGATGGTTTTAATGAAAATGACATGCAAGGGGGCATCCCAGCACTGCTTGCCCTCAGCGGCATCCCGACCCCTGGTTTTGCTCCTGGGGAGCTCTATCAGGGTCTCAGTCTATGCTCTGTGGTCATGTAGCCGAATTCTCACAGCTGCCGCTTGCTGCGTCACTGTCCAAACCCAGAATTCGAGACGCTGTTTTGCTGTTCCCATGTCAGTCGTTGAACATCCCATGACTGGTATAAATAAAATAGCCCGTAATAAACAATTTATGTTTAGATGCACTGTGTTCCGAAGATTTATTTTTAACCTAATGGTCTGTCTTGCACAGCTCTGATCTAGAGCTATTTTTTCCAAAAGACAGGCATACATACATATATATATATGTATTATTTTTTTTGCCATTGACTGATACATTGCAGACCTAAATGGAGATAGTTTCCCATTTGTTGCTCAACACCCTGGTAACTGCTCAACTTAATGGCTCTCCTAATGACAGGATGTGCAAAGGAACCCATCTACCGAGATCACCCCAGGAGCCCAGCAAAATGAGCTGCCCGCTCAAGGAACACCCCCCCTGAGGGGCACCTGGGGTTGCAGTGAAGGGTGGAAAGAGACCGAGCCGAAAGGGGCACTTTGCTGGCTGGATGCCCCCCTGTTGAGATGCACGGGCCTGGTCTGAGCAGACCTGCTCTGACACCGGAGGACTTGGTAATTAAAATATCAGTATCCAAAACACAAAGACAACAAAATCATAATGAGGGCACAGGCTGCTGTAGTGGGGTGCAGCTGGTCGTTTAAGCAGAACAAACTGGGAGCTGGCATTTGAGGTCACCTCATTCTTTACCTGAACAGAAGCTATTGACTTGGCAAACGCATAAAGCTCGGCTTCAATAAAAAAAATAAACAGACATGTCCCTTACTTTTATTTATGAAACTTTCCTTAACAAACACTCAAGCAGTGGTGTGCTGACAGTCTGCAAGAGACCAGAGGGCTGGTCTGAAGCTGGTCTAACTGCTGAAGCTGGTCTAACATTCTGCCTAGACTTCAGAGAGAAAAAGAACAGCCGCCTTTGCAATTTGGGTTAAAACCAAAACCTGTGAGATGTAAAAGGGGGCAAAAGCAGAATCCCTGCTGGATGGGACTACGGAGCCAAACCCAGCTCCAGAAGGACCCTTGGGGAGCTGCATGTGAGGCCGTGGGGCTCTGTCACCCTCCACCCGACTGACCAGAGCTGCGGCTTTACCTGCAGCTGCCACCTTGGCCTGATATTTGCATTTGTAAATTTGACTCTCCTGTGTGTGGGACCCCCCTGCTGCTCCGCAGACTGTCTGCCCCTGCCCGGGGCGGCAGCACAGAGGGTATTTTTCCTACAGGCAGTAGTAAAATTCATAGATTTCTTGGTAAATAAAATACTGCGAATAACATCATGTAGCCCTGGCGTTTAGCAAGTAAAATGCTTCCCAAATATAGTCATTATTACCACAATTTATATAAAAACGGTAACTTTGAACACAGTTTTCCGGGTTATATGATCTGTGTGAATGAAAGAGAACGAGCCTCTGAAACAGAGGATAATTTGCAGAGCGATTTAGGAAGGATGCGTTGTTTCCCGGTCCCTGACTGATGGCTGGGCTATCGTTACGTCCCTGACCTCACGCTACTGCCTACCATTACATGAGAACGCAAACTTATTTTACTTTGTTTTCTTTTCCATCTATTTTTATTTCAGTCATTTAACCTTGTGTAGAGTTAGAAAACATCATGCTCTTGTCAGCCGCCTCAGATTTAATGCAATTGCACAATGGAAAATTCCCAACATAAAGGGTCCAAAATTGAGAACACATGTTATATTAGTCCCTCGATGCAGCTGCCTGAATAATACCCTGCTGAGCAGTTTACAAAGAAAATCACCAGAAAATTTAAAACCTGTACTATGCTGACTGCAGAGATAGGGTGGGGTTTTTTTGTTTCTTTTTTCTTTTTCTTGTTTTTTTTTTTTTTTATCCATCGGGTAAGATTATTGGTAGTGTATTTTAGTATCAGACAAGACACCTTGTAAAAGTCAAGACCGCACCAGTTCTACCAGTTTTCAGATAACTGCTTTGTCGAAAGGAGGAAAAGGCACCAGCACACAAACGAGACCTGATTAATACATTAAAAGGCATCGAAGAGCCCAGGCGGGATCCAGCTCACCCTGTGGCCCCTGCAGATCTTGTGCTTCACGTGGGGCGTCACAAAATCCTGCGGGCTCCAAATCCCTGCTGGTGGGGCAGCTCTCGTGCTCCCGATGGCCCATGCTGGCTGAAATTCCCCCCGTACCCTCATTTCATTGCAATCTATTAGCAAAAGCACCGTTACTCTCCCCAGGTGCTCACCACGCTGCTTCTTTTCTCCCTCTTTGCTGAGTTTTGCTTCCGTTTCCCAAGTCTCTCACATCCTACAGGTTTCAGGCCATCAGCACAGGGAGCCTCTTCCCTTCTTCTTCCCTCCCCATCACTCTCTTCCATCTTGAGCTTTGGCCCGTCCCCTGGGGAGGAATCACACCCCCACCTGCCCTGACCTCTGGCTCCTCAACAGCAGAAGTCCCCGGCCAAAGCTCTTCCTCCCGAGCGACTGTCCTTCCCACACGTGCCTTCTCACTGCTTTTCCCAGTCCTCCCACACCTTTTCCCTGGCTCTTTGCACACTCTCTCTCGCAGACAAAACCGAGAAACGAGACTTTCCCCTCCTACATTTCAACCATTGCTTCCCCATTTGCACAACACGTGCCAAAGTAGCTCGTGTGCTGTCTCCCATGGACCCATCTTTCTACTCCAGTGACTTAACACTTTTTATTCATTATTGCCTCATCTCTATGCTTCTCTGGCTCTTTTCTTTTGCAGTGCATCTTCGTAATTCTCTTCTCTAAAAGATCACCATTACCCTTGACGATTTTTCTGGCTACCGCTGCTTTCCTGCCTCACCTCCAAGCTCAGTGAAGGTGGAGTTTGCAGTCACTTCTCTTCAGCTCCACACTTCTACTCCTCCAGCACAGCCTCTGCTCCAGCCCGGCCACTGAAATGGCTTTTGCTGAGATTGTAACAGCATTTTCCAGCCACAGTGCAGACAGAGAGCCCTCTTACCTGCCTCCGGCACGGCCAGCTCAGTGCTTCCTCTTGGCTGATGAGACACTTCTCTCTCAGTTTTCCCCTTTGCTTCTCTTATCACAAATATCTTTACGTCCTCTCCCCTCCCTTCTCCTCCCCTCTCCTCTCTCATCTAAAAGCTTGTTTTCTTTGCAGTTTCTCGCAGCCCGTTTTGGATGGGATGACCTCAGAAATGGGGACCATCATCATTATCTTTGGAGGGCCCAACACTGCCCTCTTAGCGTTTGGCCTAAAAGCATCAAGCCCCAGAGGGTAGAAGTTACATTAATTCCCGCACAGGTAGGGCTTGTGACAGTTTGTCTGCATTAAACAGAAGTCTGAGCAATAGGAAATAAAGTTTAATCTCGTCTCTGGAATCAAAGTAAAGTGACAAGAGAAATTAAAAATCCAAATATAATCAATATTAATTTCTAGGGGGAGCCTGAGAGACATGCAGAGAGACCAGGAAATGACAAGGCAGTGAGTGGAAGTGCCCAAAGCTTCACAGGTGAAGGATGCGTGGTTTTGGGCTGGGCTGCACCAGCTGGGACCACTGTGAAGCTGCAGGGCAAAAGATCCCCAGAAACCTTCCTTAGAAAGGGAATATCCCAGGTGCCTGGACCTGCACCACGCTCGGATGGACACAGCTTTCACAGTCTGTGTTTCGTCGGGTCAAATATAGAGTTGGGAAAAGTTTATATTTAGAACTTCTCCAGTTCTACCTTGTGAACAGCCTGAGCCCTGCACTGATGGTATCTTGGAAAACAGCAGCGGGTGTGAAGCACCTGGATCCCTCATCCAGGTATTACACTAAGAATGGAATAACAGCTCCGACCAGTCCTGCCTTATTGGTGACTCCCAGTCGGATGGGAGGGACATCAAATCACCCCACACCACTGCTTTTGGTAAGCGTGGATCCCCTTCCACAAACTGATGGGGTACAACAGCACACCTCTGGTACCCGCCTGACGGAGAGGTCTGCCAGGCCCTTTGAGCATTCAGAGCTACTGCAGGTCAAGAAATTTGGTACTTGGCTGGACCGATTAAAAACCTAACAAAAAACAACTCAAAATCTCTCTTCCCATCTCTTTTCAACAGTGCCCAAGCTTGAATTCACACAGTAATTAAGCGAGAACTAGTATTTTTGAGCCTCAATAGTCTCCAGAAGGAAACAGAATTACTCAGAACAAAAAGTGCAAAAAGCAGGATTAAAAAATAAATAAATAAATTTATACTTACACTGTACTAGCGACTCACCCTGCCTGCAGCTTTTCTCATTTACAGACTATGCGTTTCTACTTGCCTTACAGGGATTTTAAATCCTAAACAATAAGACTCCAGTAGTTTTCGGGGCAGATACTGACGTTTTTATCATTAATATAGCTGTCCTCTGTGCCCACCTGCCTCAGCTCCTCCTGCTGAGATCAGCCCTGTGTCTCCTGAATTTCTATTTCACATGCTCTGCGCATCCCCTCAGGCAATGCAAATACAATTTTGATTATAGCCTGTGGAATGGGCAAGACTGAGACTGTAAGTAAGTATATCAGGGAGGGCACGGGAGTCTCTCGCTTCCCAGTGGCCAGGAATGCAGATAAAAAGCGGTGGGGAGGGAGGAGATGTGTTGTGAGACCGTCAAGATCATGAAATGCCACCTCTGCATGCCCTCCAAATGACCCACCAACTCTAATCCAGCGCCATATAAATAAATGTAATTATCCACTGCTTATCTATAAGATAAGCAACGATAAAACCACGCAGCAGACATTCACGTTTTCTTCACACCGCGGCAATGAGGGGAACTGCAGGGGCTGAAGCCCTTTGCTTGCTTTGATGCTCCCCAAACCACCCGGTCTGTGTGGGAAAGAGGGGACAAATCAGGTACAGCAGTTCTCCCAACTGATAAAAATGATTCCAAAAACCCATAATCATCTGCAAATTCTGGTGGGACTCCTGTAAAAACCTTTTGCTGGAATGGACCCTTTTCTGGGATGGACCTTTTTCTGGCTCACAATGATCCGTCCGCCATCTCCTTGGCTGGTTTCTAATCTAAGGCATCATTTATCACTTGCATTTTCAATGACATCAAGCCTTCATCAAAGATTTTGTGAAAGGCTGAGCTAATTGGGCTCATTAGCACTTCTTCGTCCTTTACTCCTTTATAGGTTATTGAAGTGTTTAAATAGCTACACAATTTCTTTTAGCAGAAGCTGTGCAGATTAGAGAAAATGCTATTATAATCTCCAAAATACACAGTTTTGGCAAATTACTGGGCTAACCACTTGCAAATGAAATAAACTGCTGATCACTCCCAACACCTTTCAGAATTACACAGGCCTTTTTAAAGTACCCACCTCTTCTTCCTCAAATGCCTTCCAAGGCAGATGGGATGGAACAGCCTATTTGTCATCCAGGCATTCGTCCCTGAGTCCCCTCAGGGCTGGTGTTTCCTACAAATGAGCTGCACCTGCCCCCTTTTTTAACAAAATTCTTCTGTAAAAGTCAGTTCTGTAAAGCATGAAGCTAAAAATATCCATTCTGAAAATTCAAGGTCTCATAATTCCTTCATCAACTCGACATAACGATTTTTTCCCCTCTAAAATTAAAAGAACACCTTCTTTTAGAACAGATTAAAAGAAACACCAGATCCTTAGAAATATATAGAAATTACTTCAAATCTTTCTAAGACCGTTGCTTTACTTCCTCTGTGAAACAATTCCCACCTTGCTGAATGCAATATGATTTTAAGATTTTGTATTTGAAACAGAGAAGTGTATTGTATTTCTATTTAGTTGATCCTATTTCAATCCGAAATCAATGAGTATGTGTATATCACTCAACCCTGCTCATCCTTGACTGCGTTATATTCACCATATACAGTAATTTGGGATATACTTACAGACGAATAGATTTGTGTAGATAAAGCTCTGTGAAAAAAACCTCCCCTAAAAGTATCCTCCAGGCAGGAAAACAAGCTGGAAGGAAGTTTTGCGCAGTAGGTAGCAAAAATTAATTACTGAAAGACGGAAACCCTTTTGGGCAGCCTCTCCATCTTCTGGACTGCTCTGACATTGCCTCATCAATACCGGCCTGGAAACGGGGAGCGCTCCCACCTTCATGCCATCCTACCACCGCCTGATTCATCTCTCATCCTTCTGAAAAATAATCTTAATACAACGGGAATCTCCATCTCAGTTCGACAGTCGGTTTCTTGGTGTCGCTCCCATATTTGGTTTCACCTGAGCACCCCGCTCAGCCATTTAAAACACTAGAAGTAGAAAATGTGGTGAAAACAGATTATTTTTTTTCTGGTTAGAAATGTCTGTATTACACCAGACTAACTAAAGTGCAGAAAACCATATGTGCAACCTCTTTTATGGATGGGCTCAGGCATCCTGCAGCCTCTAAACCTCCTGTGCTGCCCTGCAGCGACACGACAAGAGAAACCGCCTCCGCCAAGGTCTGTACGCGAGAAGGAAAGAAACCTCTTGCTGACACTTCCCCGTGAGCCTGCGTCACCCATGGCCTGAAACATGGTCTGTGTGGGTCAGTGCAACACAAGCATCTGCACACAAGCTGCAAAGTCAGAATTCTTCTGATTGTCAGAGCTCCTGAAGCACTGGGAACTAAAGCGACTGGAGTGTAGGGTATGTAGAGGCAGGGATCCCGATACCGCTATTCCAAACCACATTCCCACACTAGCTACAGTGATACAGGCGTTGTCTGCTTTGTTTAGATTTGTCCCAAATTCTGTGATCCTTAAGACAGATCTTCCGTGGATCCGTTAGAAATCTCCTACAGCTTTGCACTTCCCATTATGGACATGTATCAAACCTCAGTGTAAAACATGGTCTGTAGAACTGACCACACCAAAAAAGAAGAAAAGAAAAAAGTACTTCCTTCTTTTATTAATTTCAGACAAATTAACTCCTCCCTGATGAAGTGCCAAAGATATTGAAGATGTTACATTTATGACAATAACTGGCTTTGAGGGAGTCGGTTTGGTCCCAACCTGCTCCAGGATCTGCCCTGCATTTTAAGAAAAGCAGAATTTTGCTGGTGGTGGAACAGGGACAGCCAATTCTTGGTGATTTTAAGCATCAGCGATAAGGTCAGCAATGCCACTGCTCCACATGCCACCCCACAGGGCCATGTAAGAGCATGACTGACCTTATCTAGTAAGAAAATGTTATGCTAGATGCTCAACAGGCTTTTAGTAGCGACATTCAGCTGTAACGAGGCCCATAATCACATGGAAAAAGTAGGAGCAAAATGAAAATCCCACTTCAAACACCCCACCATCGAGATAATTGAAAGCATCCAATTTGTGCCGAGTCCTGCGACATCTCTGGCTTTATCCCAGTCCTGACTAAAGGATCAAGGCTGCAAAATTTCACCTGAACCCCAGGAATTGACCTGCACTTTCCTGAGGAGCCTAAGTCATAAATAACAGACTTAAAGTAGCAGCTATAAATAAGGTGTCAGCAGGTAGGCACTAAGCTGAACTCAAGATGTATAATTAGCCATTTCTTCACAAAGTAACTAACGGCTTGCTTACAGATGTCGCAAACATCTCCGCATCACTCAGCCTTCACGGGGCTGTTTGGAAATCCCTGTTGTGGCTGGCAATCTTACCCCGCAAATGGGTTTGACAGAGACTGCATCAGCCCTCGGCTCCTGGGCGTGGCTTTCATGAAAGACTAAGCACCACTGGCGGCACGACCCTCTGTCGAGCTCCACCTGATTTCAGTGAGGACCACTTGTAAGTACCTGCAGAGCTCTCACACTGGCCCCGAGGCACTCGTATGACAGATCACTCACCTTAACTCCTCAACAAATAAGGAACTTGCTAGTATACAGGCAGAGCCGTGCAGCAAGGTGGTATTTAAGAGTTAGTTATTCACTGCCCAAGGTGTATCACCAAATTCCAAATGCAAACGTGTACCCTGGCCAAAGGGATTGTGATGTCCTTTTGGACAGAGTACACCTGGAGTGCTGCATCCAGCTCTGGAGTCCTCAGCACTGGAAGGTCACAGACCTATTGGAGCAGGTCCAGAGGAGACCACAAAGATGATCCAAGGGCTGGAGAACCTCTGCTGTAAGGACAGGCTGAGAGAGTTGGGGTTGTTCAGCCTTGAGATGAGATGGCTCCAGGGAGACTTTATAGCCTCTTCTGGTACCTAAAGGGGACTACAGAAAAGATGGGAAGGGACTCTTTATCAGAAAGCAGAGCCATAGGATGGAGGGGGAAAGGTTTTAAACTAAAAGAGGGGAGACTTAGATTAGAGATTAGATATTAGGAAGAAATTCTTGACTGTGAGGGTGATGAGACAGGTTGCCCAGAGAAGCTGTGGCTGCTCCATCCCTGGAGGCATTCAAGACCAGGCTGGATGGGGCTTTGAGCCACCTGGTCTGGTGGGAGGTCCATGGCAGGGGGTTGGACTAGATGATCTTTAAGGTCCCTTCCAACCTGAACCATTCTATGATTCTATGATCTTACTTTGTGTCTCCTGCACTGGCAGAAGAGTTGGAGTACAAGGAGGAAAAAAGGGATGAGGATTGATAATGCACAAGAATTAAACACAATTAAGGAGATTCGTGATTTACTTCAACAGCCTCACTCTATCCCCCATCCCCTTCACTATCCAACACACAAAATTTGCTGATGCAGATTTTACTGAGCTGTAAATTGAGGCTGGCTGGCCTGAGCAAGGGGGCCTGCTTGAATCAAGCTGTGACTTTTCCCCTTTTCAGGTTAATCAAACTCAGAGGTTAATCATCTTCTAACGCCCAGCCAAAAGTCACCTCAGACTGTGCTTTTTTCCTTCTATATTTTCCAGTCCTATCTTCCAGTTCTCTGTATCAAACCCTACTTTGCAAACACAAAACCTCCCCATCTGTCAAAAGTCCATTTCTCGGGGGCAGAGCTGTCACCCCAGAAATCATCCTCCCGGCACGTGGCTGAGTAAAAACAGCACAGTTTGGGGGGAACTTTTGTATGAGATCAGCAAATCCAACTGCCAGATGGAGCTCAGGCAAACACCTTTCCAAAGATACACCCAAGCCACTGACAGACAGTGGCTACAGCCCATAATGCCAGAGCTGCCTGGAAGAGATGCGCACAGTGGGAGGAAAAAGCACCAATATTGCCAAAACTCAGCAGCTGCCACTGTCAGAAAGGTATTATAGTACAAGTACAACGAAGAGCCAGTTTACGCTTGTTTATGGCCAACTTCTTTACCTTAATGGCTTGTTACAGATTATGGATAGGGTTTTTAAGAAAGCTTCACTTGAGAACAGAAAGCCTCCTTTTGTTCCTGCTCCTTTTTCCTCCTACATTTCCCCATGTATAATTCAAACACTGGGAAATAATGGGAAAGGCTAACAGTGATGGATTGTGGCGTGCGATGCCGTTGTGCATGCAAAGCAGGGCGCAGCACGAGCCCAGCGCTGCTGCAAGCGGGCAGAGCGCGAGGGCAGATGACACAACGTTGTGTGCAGAAGCGTGAGCCATCTCCAGAGAACAGCACTGCCCCGAGATCACAAATCACAGCAGCGCCCCGAGATCACAGACCCCTCCCTGCATCTGCACGTCCCTGACGTTATTGCATTATATTTCCTTCTCAGTGATTTTCCTATTAAAATGTTTTCAGAAGGCAGCAAGTATTAGCTTTTCGTACATGATAGGGCAAAACAAGGAGCAGCAACACTGAATGAAGATACTCACTTCAATACTGAAATTTAGTAATTGTGGGTGTAATGAAGGGTGTTTGCAAAGGTGTAGCCGGTGATGATTTTTTGTGCCTTTCCACCCCACTACAGCAATGCTGTTCATGCTTGTTCGGGTAATGATGCAGGAAAATTTAACAAGGATCTCCAAATGCTCTGTCAGGTTTGTAGGCAGGAAAAACTTTGCTGCCTTCACTGCTGCTCATAGGACCCTTCAGGCATTTATCTCTGCAGCCACCAGCAGGTGACAAACCTCCTCCGAGATGGATGGCTTTCTCCCAGAGGCCTGGAACAGATATTCTCTTTGCCTACACTGAATTTCCAGTGAGCTGTGTCTTCAAATGCTATGTTGGGCTGATGTCTTTCTAATAAATAATAATAATAAAATAAGCTAAATCATGCTCACATCCATCTACTCATGAAACACATCTGAAACCGGTGAACACTGCGGTACCAACGGTTACCACCTCAACCAATGGTGCACATCAATCTAATCTAAAGGTTTTCAAATGAAATCTAATGCAAACTTACACAAAATAAACCTCAAATAGTGGTTTTCATTCTCTCAAGCTTACATACTTTCTACAGTCTTTCATCAGGCTGAGGATACAAACAGGGAGATGGCCATCAGGTGGTGATATGGTGGCATCACTGAAAAAACCCTTTCAGAACCGCTGTTGCAAGGTGGAGGAGCATCCTTTCCCCAGTGCAAGAGACATCAAACCAATCATCCCCGGGGTACAAACCTGAGCCCTCTCTATCACAGCTTCCAACTGTATTAAGGAAGAACCTCAAAATAAGTTTGTGCATTTAAGATCCTTTCCAGACCTAATCAATAAGTACACAGAAAGGAATTGGTCAGTTAGTAGTAATTAGCATTAAAACCATTAAAGGGTTTGAAAAACATTTTCTATTACACTTCTGAATGTCAGCATTCTGGTTTCTTCTCTTTCTGCAGGACTTTGGTAATTGTAGAACTTTTAATTACTTTTTTTTTTAATTGCTAGAAATGTATAAATACAAAAGTACATGGCATTCACACAATAAGATTGAAAATAGTTACATCTACCTGAGTAAGAACAGAACACTTCACGGAATTAATAAAAAACCCCCTTAGTGACAGGGGCCTGTAGAGTCACCCCTGCACTTGCACTGCACAGAGCTTTAACCAAATACATAAAAAATGTATTTTCAGTTTTACCAAATGTAGAAATATATTTACCAAATATCAATAAGCAAGTATTGTTAGCATTTACATTGTTTCTGGAAAATCAACTGCTAGCTAACAAATTTAAATAGCTAAATGCCTACTTCAAAAATTGATGAGGAAGCAAAGAATACTTCACAGGCAAGTAGGCACCTGTCAAAGTGCTATTTCTGCTCTGAGCTTCTGCTGAAAGGTTATAATTATATGAATAACAAAAATTTATTTGAATGGAGCAAAAGAATATAACATACTTGGGTTGGCTTAAAGATATGTCTGTTGTTTACAAACATTGCCCATATTTTAGCTGGAAGACCACAACATAGGAAATTAGAGTCACATGGTTTGCATTGAAGCTACACCCTGAAATGTAATTTAAATGCTTTTACGTGTACGTACAGATACGTACAGACACATCTAGGCTGGCATTTAGCTCCCAACTAGAGCTGCCCACCTGTATTCTACCTGTGAGCAAAAGCTAAATCACAGCTGACGGAAAAGAGCGGGCACGTTTAGGATATGACTCTTCACATACTAAAGTAGATGCTTAAAATAAAGCCATGAATCACACCAGAAACGCTCATTTCTTTCCGATGACTATTGAAGAGCTCTAGAAAAGTTGCCCAGAATTGCATGTCTACATTGCAGACATTGGAAGGTAAAAGAGACAAATTCCACCCTTGGTGACTGCCCTGTGATTGCTGCTGTAGGTACTGGTCCTCTGCAGAAAAACAGAGCACTGGTTCCTGGTGACAAGCTTAACACATAGCTTCAATGTGTAAAAGAAATTAAATACGGCAAAGAAAGCATTGGGTGAAAGGCAGAGATTAAATAAATTCAGTAGTAATCATCTGGCTATAAAGAGTAAAAATTCCTAATATATTATTTGGAAAAAGGCACAACACCAAGGTCTCACTGCAGCAACAAGAGAAGGGAATTGTTTCAGATCCTGTTCTTGAGTTCAAAAAACCTAAAAGTAATTTAAAAGCTGAACCTGAGCTGGAGAGAAAGCCACCACATGCGGTGGCCTGCAGGCCACTGGTTTTCTCCTTGTCAGAAGCCTCTGGCGCAGCAATAAATGTTGCCCAACACATTGGAGTGCTGTTAGTTACACATCTGTTGTGTTTGTGATATATCCAAAAATAAACGTACTGGATTCCTACAGCCCTGCCAAAGAGTGTTCAACATGGCAGACAAAAAAAGGGATCTTCCCCAGTGTCCCAAATTATAGGATATATTTCTGGTGCAACTTCAGTGCTTTAATTCTCTCATTTTCTCCTCATAGTCACCTTTTCTGAGGGAAAACACCTGCTGGTGCTGCCAGAAAGGGAGCACTGCAATTGAAAAAGGAGCAGCATCAGCCCCTTGATGATTGAAGTCACCTTTTTCCCAGCGTGACCATGCTAACACAGACATTAGCGTGAAGCAGGTGGATTTGCCAGCCTCTTGGGCTGAAGTTTAATATTGGCTATTTTTGCTTTTCTGTACTTTTGCCAGAAACAGCAAATGCTCGAGGGACTGAATCTATGCCGGGATGGTGTCCTGCAGTTGGGATGAAGGTCTGAGCCTTGAATTTCCACTCAGAGCTGGTTTCACATTTGCAGCTACCAGAGAAACCAGACCCGGTCTTCTTCGAGGCACAGAAATGCAGACTGAACAGGAGGAGCTGATTTAA
The DNA here is from genome assembly GCA_013398155.1 of Pedionomus torquatus. Classification (NCBI taxonomy): domain Eukaryota; kingdom Metazoa; phylum Chordata; class Aves; order Charadriiformes; family Pedionomidae; genus Pedionomus; species Pedionomus torquatus. The sequence continues at coordinate 55,569 of VZRU01016241.1, forward strand.
TTTCTTATCCATCCATTACATCCTAAATCATGCTGGGAGGGAGGAGCTTAGGATGATGCCTCACCTGCTTTGAAGGATGCCCAGGGAGAGCGTGGCACCTGGGCATGGCTGGGGAAGGCAGGGTACAAACCCCAACTTATCCAGAGACAAGGTGCAATATTGTAGTGCTGATCTCAGAACATTTTATCTCAGCAGAAAATAAAATTTGTTGCTAAAATCAGAACATTTAGGCAATTTGGAACACAGACTGAAAGCATAAAAATCTCACTGGAAGAAACACTACAGTAGTGACAGTGAACATCTGAAGCAGTTGTGCACATCAACTGAATCTACAGGTTTTCACATGAAATCCAATACAAATGGCACCTGCAGGGAGAGACACACAAGGTCCAGCTTTCGGTTCCCCCCTGGGAGGACACACGGAGGAGCGGCCACCCACCTTCCTTGCAGGTGACTCCAGGAAATGTGGGACACCCTGGCAAAACAGTAGCTGAGAAAACATGTCTTGGGCTGACATCTGGCTCTGGATGCAGCACCTAAGTATCAATCTTTCATGACTGCTTCATGGCAGGGAAAAATGAAATTCATCTTTTGTGTCGCACAGTAACGACACTCAATTTCTACAGGACTCTGGGGGAGAGGGACCATCCATTAAAGAAAAACCTATTGACTACACTACAAAAACATCACCAGAATCTCCTAGCAGGCTTTAGCTACCTGGCACACCAGAGTTAAATGCCAAAGTGCCTTCAAATATCCTTAACTTGTATTTTTATGGAGTAGTCACTCACCATCTCAGATGTTCAGAGATACTATAAATCGAAGAAATAGGATTAACATCTAATAAAACTGCAGTGGGAAGAAATATTCCTGCACAAAATTAACCCAGCCTTAGCTAGTCAAGAATGCCACTTTTTAAACTAAGGGATTTAAAGATTATGAGAGGATTTGTACCCATCTGTCACTTTTTGTCCTCCTTTCATTTTACAAAGCTTCCTTATTCAAACTTCACTAAAAATCTTTGTCAACATTTGACTATTTTTAGATGAACTCATTTTATTCAGTAACACCGATATACTGATTTCCTAATGGGAAAGATTTACAAAAAGAGGCATTAGGATCTCGAGTCCATTGAAGCTGCGCATTATTAATACTGCATGCTGCTGGAAAGGCCAAATTAACATGCAAAATTGTACCACAAGCCCAAGCCATTTGGTGAAGTTCTGTTTTATTCTGGAAAATGGATGCAGCTGAATTCTAGCTGCTTCAGCAGACATCCCTGTGGCAAGGGCAGTTAGCTGGGTGTGAGCACTCCACAAACTCTAGGAAAATAGCCCTTCCAAGGGGGATGTGAAAGGTTTCCTGAATGGAAAAGACCTGTTCCCTTGCTGCAGAAGTGCTCCCCTACACGTGGCACCCTGCTACAGTCAGCTACCAGCCCCTCGGATCACGTACTTTAAACATCTAACTTTCTAGTTTCCCCTGGTCAGCGTGTAGCAGAACTCCAACTGCTCCAGATTACAGAAATTAAACCCTTGACAGTGCTCTCTGGGGTGGGTTTTGTTGATGTTTCACGTACCTCCCCCAGCAGACAATGCTGTTATTTTCCCCTTACATCACAATCACTTTTATTTTCACCATTTTGATTTTTAAAGATTGCTTTTTCCGTTTTGTATGTACCACCAGCAGCTCTATCTTCTCATTAAATTGACTTGAGTATGGAAAAGCACTAGTAAAAGAAAAATGTCACCAACAAAACTGCTCCAGAGCTAAACAGCTGGAGTGCTTGGGATCACGAGCAGCTGCTACAATTATATTTAGCTGCCCATTTTCCCTGCTTTGCTCACAATCAGATCCTACTTCAAGAGCAGGTAGCATCATTTCTGCTTTTGTAGTAAACAAGTGACATGATTAGAATGACGAGTGGGCTCCATCTCCATGTTTTAATCTCTAAAGGTCCCTACCTGGTGGGGAAGCTGAAATTCTGGTTCTTTATTTACAGCATGCTGCGCTCTCTCTCCGTTCTGAATGTGTGTATAGGCTGGGACTTTTTCTAAACTAGTAATTTATGTAGCTTCTCATTTCTACATGATTGTTTTATTGCATGATATAAATCCCCAAATGCGTGCATCAAGCAGTTTTAATCTTTATATTCTCTGCACAAACATGCAGTTTTCAGTAAAAGGAGAATGCTTGCTTTTTCCTGTCAGGAATCAGTATTTTCATCCACTGCATTTTTTCTTTCCTAACAAACTTCTATCGATCAAAATGACTGGGGAGATGAAGTGACCAAACCAGGGAAAAAGATGCACGTGATTCGGACTGGTAAATTCTGCATTAAAAAAGATAAACAGGAGCAAGAGAAAGCAACAACTTTTGAAGCTTATTTTTTTATGCATCATTAAAAACAGGCCATATGTGATTAAACAAATGTCCCGTGACCTCATTTTAACTCTGTTGTCCTTTGAGAACTCATATGACTCCTTAAGAATGTGACATGCAGTCTGCAAACAGCACTGTACAGGGCTCGAGAGCATTTGAGATCAAAGCAGTTTAAGAGAATCAGGCTTATTTACTGGGTGAGCGCGTGAATATAATTGATAAAGTAATAGAGCATTGTAATTACTTGAAGTTACTAAAGCTCACAGCCCTCTAAGTACCCAGAACGCGCAGTCTGCAAATGGCATTTTAAGTTGCTCGAGCGCCTTTGAGATCAAAGTAGCTTAAGAGAATCGTATTGCTAGTGAGTGGGAGTCTGAGTAGGAGTCTGAACAAAGTTGATAAGTAGTTTGAGCATTTTAAGTACTTCAGGGCACTGCAGCATGAGTACAAAGTAATAGGACAAAATAACATGAGCTTCTTAGTGCTTCGTTTCCCAGAGCTGGGCTAATGATGAGCAACTCAGAAGACGGTAGAATGCCATCTAACCAGGTCCAACCAAAACAGCGATCCACTCAGGACGGTGTCTGGCAAACACCATCTAAACGTGATGAAAAACCCAGTTACGAGGTCTAGGCTTCTGCCTAAAACAGCTGGAAGGAAAGCCTGGAGCTGAGCTCAGTTCCCCAAGGGCACTATTGTGTCAGGTAACAGAACAAAAACGTGCCACCAGGGATTAAGGAAAACTCCAAAACGAGGACATACTAAGTATAAAATCTTTTTTTGTACTACAAGGCTGCCTGAGGCTGGTTGGTAGGGCTGCAGATGAAAGGAGATGGTGTGTTGCAGCTCTCAACCACGAATGGTTTAAGTGCAGAAGCAGAGAGCAGCGTTTTCACTGCTACTCATGGGGGAGTGCAGCGAGCCGGGTACGCACACACCTGGGGTGGGAAACACACAGCTGGACTTTACAGATGACTGCATGCACTGCCAGACCACTTGCTGCCATGAATACTAACTCTGCAGTACAATAATGAACTGTTCCTCTCGTTTGATTCCTTCTTTACAAAGCTGCATAGTTAATTTCAATTTATTGAAACACCGAGAAACTTGGTAAGATGGAGGGAGGTAGGCAAATAGCAGATATTGGTGTCCATTTTAGAAGATCAGCGAGAAACATCGACAGCTTCTCTTTTTCTTTCTGTAACTGTAAAGGTCACCATGCATTGGAGAACTCTGTGAAGGATCCAAAAGCTGGAAGACATTTCTAACTACTTTAAAACAAAAGGCTAGTAAAAAGTATTAGCTACATGGAAGAAAACTTCTGTATCATTAAGACATAAAAATAAAAACTGAAAAACCCTGTAACTGCACCACTGAGATGCTTCCAACACTCTACGAATGATCTGGTTTTGGCTATCCATGTGCATCATGTCACATGTAAAAATCAGATTCTGCAACTACCTAGCATGGTTTTACCTAAGTGAGCCCCCAAAATAAGTTAACAGGGAAGGAGGAACCAGCAGAAAACAGGTCACCCCACTTGCAGAGACAATAAAGAGACGAGGGTAGATCAATGAACATCAGTGCTTTACAAAGGACAAAGTGCTGTTAGAAAAATAACCGTCCTTTTGGCTAGTTAGCATTCAAACACTGAAGTGGAAAAATTTCTACCTCAGCTTGATTTTAGGAGAAAGAAATGTTTTACTGAGTCACTTCATACCTTTGAGGACAAAGTTCAATTTGTCGGCACAAGCACTAGTATTCAGGAGGAAGACTGAAAGTGAACATTTTATTTTTTTTAGTAAAATGTAACTTAGAAAGAAATGTAAATATACCTGCTTCATCATAGGATACAGTCAATTTTTCCAGCATTTCTCGATCGATTGATAAAATCTGCTGTTCCAGGATGGTTTGGTAGGACAGCACACTGTTCTCCTTGTCCTTCTCATAGTCTTGAAGATGTTGTTTTAGGACTTCAGGCAGGCGGGACTTCACATATTCTGCTGCAGACTATGTAGACAAGAGGCATAGGTTTAATTAAGACATTTTCTTTTAAAAAGCTTTATGCATACCCATTGTGATTATTTCTTTTTAAAATGTAAAGCTTTCTCAAATGTAAGACCTCACAATAAAACACTTTTAACGCTACTATGGTGCAAAAATCCATGGTGCAAAATCCACAAGTCATTTCTCTGCCAAAATGACCCCTGCCTGCCCCAAACTTCCCAGGAGCTGGGGGATATAATGGACCAAATTCCCCTGAGTTGAGGTATAACCCACTCTTCAGCAGGGAGTGTATGGCAGTCCAGAAAGCCCATGCTGGACTAGACACATACCACAACAGCTCAACTTCTTAATTGTTCATATATTTTAAAACTAGAATTATGAAATATAATCTCCTTATTCTAAATTTTCAAGTACAAAGTGACAGAGTGGGATCACTTCACCTGCTTTTGGATATAGAACCAGGCTCAGATAGAGAGACAGAAGTGATTTTTTATCAGCGTTAAAAAATGACATATATGTACGCGGATTCACACAGAAAGTTCTTTTGAATATTTTTCTCTGACTGCTCAAGGCCATAAGGAAACAGAAATTAACACAAGGTGGCATGGTTGTACCGATGTTATGGAGCCTTGTGCAAACACATAAATGGTAGTAACTAATAACAGCATCTGCCCTAGAGAGGTGTCGGTCCCCCCAGGATCCCTGACACCATGGAACATCTCTCTCCCTTGGGGGCTTGGGCTCGGGCTCAGGCTCCTTGGTGGTGTCCAAACACAAACCATTTTTAAGTGCTAGCATCCCTCTCCTGCAAGTATTACCACTATAAGAGGGAATAGAAAGTCCCTGATTTTGGCATGGGTTTGGTGGTTGTTTGGTTTTTTTTGTTTTGTTTTCCATGTCTGATATAAACATAACTGAAAAAGGAAGATGTAGCAAAGGCTGCTGCCCAGTGATCCAGCTTTCCTGCCAACATCAAGACAAAAGAAAAAAATAAATGCTAACAAAGTTGTATTATTTCAGGCCTGAAACTGACCAAAAGTTACTTCTACTCAGCAACAGGCTCTTCCTGGATTTATATTCAGTTTTCCAAAGTCAATTGCCTATTAAATTGCAACTTTAAAATATCACTGAAGTTGTGTTCAATTTTTTTTTGCAAGCTAAGCCATGTGAGACGAATGAAATTATTCTAGGAAAACTAAATGAACCCTCCACACAAGTACAGCATATTTAATGTTACTTTTTAATAGTGGTTTTCTTCCAAGGGAAGGTCAAGTTCAGGCGTTTGTGTTTGATGTTCCCTTTGAGAGGAGCTTTTACTCTGCAGGGGACTACTTCTGTGCTCTCCCTAACACAGCAATTCTAAACAGCAGAAAATAAAAGAAGAATTTATACATATTCTTCTGAAATGTGTCTTGTGCCAGCCAAGAGAGTATTTGAATACTACTGGCTGTGTACACATAAGGCAAAATGCCCATCCTGTCCCAAAGATCTTGCAGCGCAAGTAAAACTGAAGAGCCAGATGGGTACAGGCAGATGGGAAGCCCATCAGGACCATCGGTGCTCAGGTGATGGATAGCTGTCGCCAGCCACCTGCAGCCCCATGGGTACCACGGTGAGGACTACGCCAATTTCAAGTGTGATCTCATGAGTGGGACTTTCCCCCCCTTGGTGTGAAGCAAAACCCAACACTCTTCCTTTACACACAGCACATCTTGCTCTCACATTACATCTAGATGTCATTAAAGATTTAAACTGTAAAGCAACGATAGAACTGAGACAAACTCCTCTGCTTTTGTAGTAAGAAAGGTGATCAGCCACATCTGAGTAATTATATCCCTAGTTGCACTCAGTGATGAGATACTATTCTATTCACTACAAAAGTAATTTTACCTTGTTTTTTAAAAGTCAATTCTAGTACCTGGAATATGGTTGGATGGGGCTTTGAGCACTGTGGGTCTAGTGGATGGTCTAGTGGAAGGTGTCCTTGCCCAGGGCAGAGAGGTTGGAACTAGATGATGTCTAAGATGACCTTCCAACTCTAACCATTCTATGATGAAGTTAGGAGAAAAAAAAACCCACTTCACTACTTTGAGGCTTCAAAACAGCTTTATCCTCTTTCCCTCTGTATGGTCCCTCCTCCTCCTGCAGAAAACAATTACAAAGAGAGCTGCTCCTGGAGAACACCTGGCCTCTGTCATTAATTATAGGTACAACTAATGGTAAAGCGTTTGCTGGTGAGTCTTCCTCACCACCATCTCCATGAGAAAAGGAACTTGGAGCCATAGGCACCGCAGCAGGGAGAAATGCAAAGAAAGGGTGGTCACTGCTTCAAAATAACCACAACACAGAAACGCACATTGCTGAACTCTTACTCCGCTCATTCACAATAACCTTCTATTTCCTGGCAGGAATTGATCCATTTTTTTAGAAAATTGAAACTGCAGCATCTCCTGTGAATGTGTTTTCAGTCTGAAACACCATTTTCCAAACTAAATAAAGGATTGACTTTAATACCTTAATTGACTTTGGGGTATTTCATCCTACTACAGATAATATTTCATACATATAGAATAAATTTTAAAGTATCTACATATAATGAAATTTACTTGCACAGCTCATTCACAAAAAATCACATTTTTCTCTATTCACTAAAAAAACCTCCCTACATAAAAATCACATCAGGAAATGCTGAAATCCCTCAGCTCTGTGGTAAGCTGAACCTGAAATGCAAGCAGCATCCTTCTCTAACTACCAAATTTGCCAACATCTTTTAACTGGTGAGAAACACATATCCCAAGTAAATTTTCTTTTTGCAAATCATGCTAAACACATGCTAAAATTTGCTCTGTTTTTTTTTTTTTTTGAAGTGTATCCTTCTGGGACCTCCTTTGTATGCGGGGAAGTAAAGGTCTAAAATGGTTAATTAAAGGATTCTTTATGAAGCTACTTCAAAAGTTAAGTGGTGGCTTGTCAAAGCAGTCTCCTTACAGTGTTATATTGGGTGATTTCAGAAAGGCTTTCAACACACAGTATAGTATGTGGTAGATGGAAGACCCACAATCCATAAGAGACAGTTGCATCCCTGATCACCTTTACCAGGTTCTGCAGCAGCTCATCAGTTCATGTGATGAACACCAAGTAGTGGAGAACCCTCTCCAAGTGGTGCTGCCACTTGCAGTTGGCCCGTGCTAGGGTTGGATAGCAGCAGGATGGCAGAGCATCAGGGCCAGCTCTAGAATTACATAGCTCTCCATGCAAATGCTTGCACACAGAGAAGACACCTCCAAGGGCACATATGTAAACACAGAAGAAGTGACCTGAGTACTCTGACAAAATATGTTAATTAAGACAGCAACTGTTAAGCAGCTCCATGACCCCGTGAAAAACGAGGACAGCAAACAAGAACTATGGCAAGATCAGCACACTGGCACTAAAAGCAGCTGAAGGATCTAATTAGCTGGAACAGCCATTATTTATAAACACAGATTTCCAATTTGAAAAATGGAAGATGGAGACTTTATTGCCTCAGACCCACACTCACTCTACACCAGCTTCTGTGATTTACAGGCATAGGAGGGAAACCACAAATTTCTGATCTTGATATTCTTAAGACAATTCATTCTGCCTGGCTGGCTACTGCAAACATCCAGAGACCATGGGAAAATATCAGATCCATTTTAGAATATGGTATTACTGGTGTAGCACGGACACCAATGAAGGATTTAAAAGAACATCCAGTCCTCTATGGCACCTCGCTGCCTCTCCTCTCTGCACGTTTCCCTCCTTTTCAAAGACATGTGGGTCACTACAACAAATTTCCTTCTTCAGAGATGATACAGCATGAGCAGCTGGGCAAGAATTGAGTTCACCTTATGAAAAAGAGGTATTTCAACTTTCTTCAACTCCTGATTTATGTCAGAGAAAGTATTTTTTAAGTAGTATCAAGTGAGGTTGACTAATAAAAGTCGGGGCATGGGTACAAACAAAGGAAGAAGGGTGTAAACACTGTGGAAGACGGTGTTGGCCGTGATCATCTCATGGAAAGTAAACATAATGATGTGGGATTACCTGTGGACTCTACCAGACATCTTTGTAAGGATTGTGGAGAATACACAAAAGGACCTGGAAGAAAATTATTACAGTATTAAAACTCTAATATAATTATGTGATAAGAGGCTCGGTAAATAATTCACAAGACTAGATTGTTAATACAGATGACGTACTTCACTCTACTGAGAAAGGATACTATGGAAATAAAGAAATGCCCTGCACGTGAAGAGAATAGGTGCTCTTCTAGGTCCAGTCTGCAAGGGGAGACAGATTTGTTTTAAATCATCGTGTAACAAAGAGAAGCAGAGGGCACTACCACACTGCAGGTCCACAGGATGCCAAGCAACAAAGGAGCAGACTAACTGGCTTTTTTTAACCAGGAACTGGAGTAATCAGCTAAAGGATGAGAGGTAATGAGGTACTGCAACTACTCAGATATGCTATAGGAAATATTTTTGACTAGCAACTTTGGAGTGTGTTGGTGATGAAAGTAGTGAAAACCACAGTTTGGCTGTGGGATGTCCCAGCCCTGAGAAGCTCCCAGGATAAAGAAGGCAAAAGACAACTTGCATGAAGGTGACAATCAAACAACAGCTCATGGTCCCTCAAAAAGAAAATGTGACGACATAATAAAGCCAAAGGACTTTAAACGAAGGACACTTAAAGATCTCTGAGGCTTGACAGTACAAAAGGACCAGCAGTTGCAAATGAAAGGAGAAAAGAAGATATGGGGAGCAAACATTTCCTTAGAGAAATGATGCAAGTGAAAAATAGCCCAATAGAGAAAAAAACTAGGAATCAACCTGGCTAAGTCATAAGCTGCTCAGTGATCTCAAGCTCAAGGACACATATACCCAGTCAGAATACCTTCCAAGTATAACAAACACTGAGAAACAAATGGAGACTAAAGTAAAAAAAAATTAAAATGATTCAGAGCTAGCAAAGGTAGCAAGAAAAGGTTCTACAAGTCCATTTGTAATAAGAAAAAAACCCAGGCAAAATGTTGCTCTATTGCTCAGCAGAGTAGAAAAGCTTTTGACAGATGATGCCATAAAAACTGAAGTATTTAATGTCTTTTTTTGCTACAGTACTCACTATCTTTACCTTGCTGCATTCAACTGGCAGCTAATATCAGAGGCAAATAACGAAAATCTTCAGAGAGAATAGGAGAAGAACATGTTAGAAAGTGCTTATAAAGATTAGATATTTTCCATCTGGCTGGGCCAGATGAAATTCATTCAGGTATACATAGGTAACGGGCTGAAACAATCTCTTTAACGACCTCTGCCTTCGAAAATTCACAGAGGATTCTGAGATGCTATTTGGAAAGGGCAAATGTCAAGGCTACTTTTAAAATAGTCTAAAGGGAGAGAAACAAAATTACAGAGTAGTCAATTTAACTTTGATACCTAAAAGATCAAATGACTTCTATGAACAAGAAAGTGCCAAGATTTGTGAGGCGCAGAGAGCAAAGGGGTTCTCTCAGGGTCTAAGGAGACCTGCTCATTCAGTATCTTCCAGCTGCAGTCTCGGGAGAAAAAGTTCCCTTGCTTAGAAGCCTTAGTACTACTGATCACATCATCAGCACCCACAAATCTTTCATGCTATCCTCTTAAGCCTTAGGGGATCCCAAAGAAATAGCCCTCTATGGAAATTAGGATGACAAATCCCATGCAGATTAAGCATTTCAGAAAAATATTCCAGGATTAAGATGCACGTCCAGAGCCCCTTTGGACCCACCATGTGTGTTCGGTGCTCCCTGGGAGTGGACACGGGGTGTGGAAACCTTTCACTGCTACCGTCCAACCCTCATTTGCAGCTCACTCATTTCAACACTCACTGAAAAAGATTTCAACTGGGGGTCCTATTTGAAACATATAATGATCCTATTCAAAATTTCACATTCCCCATTTCTGACTAGCGCTCCTTAGCAAAAAATACTTTTATATATATATACAGGTTTCTGGACATACACTTAAAAGAAAACACCAAAAAACCCCACCCACACAATTTGTTATTCTAGAACAGTGCACTTAACTTACTAGATAGCTCCCAATAGGATGATAAAAAACACGGCATAATAAGGTTTTGGACAAGAAATGTGTTCCAGATAGTCCATTAGTGATTTTCTTTGTAGCCATGCTATAAGCCTTTCCTGTTTATTTCCAAAAAGTACGGTACAAAACAAAAAAAATATGTACATACATATATATATATCTGTAAATTAAAAAAAAAAAAAAAATCAGATTGCTATTTTAAAGAAATCACATCTCAGATTAAATAAAAGACTTGAAAGTTAACTGTCCCCAACCCACTTCATTCTGGTAGAGATGGGGAGAACCAGGACAACTTTATGAATGCATTCCCTTGGCCCAGCCATGCTGTTTTCAAATGTGGTGCAGCATCAGGAGTTTTTACTGTTGTTTCAAGAGTTGTTTCTTGCCATCATGATGTTCCATCAGGTACTTACAAATAGGAAGGAAATGGTTAAAGAATATTCTCTGTGTTTCTGCCTCCCTGAGAGCTAAACTTGCTGCAGCCAAGCCACCTTCTCAACCTATTCACACCGCAAAGCAGGAAAGGTTGGTGTTGACTGAAGCAGATACCAGAACTGTGCCTCCAGGCCAACAGGTGCCACTTCAACTGATTTCAGAGAACATCACGTACATCAGCCCTGACTCTCACATCCTGCACTCCATATTTAGGATCATATGCCTCTCCTTCATCAGCACGAACCACAAATAACTCCACTGAAGTCAGTGGGATTTTGCTGAGGCAAACCTCTCAGAATACGGACATGAAGTTATACATAGTTATTTGAAAGAAAAACATATGACAGCAAAACATAATCTGCTCTCAAGAGGATAAAACAAGACCTACAAATGGCACCAAGACATTTTGCCCTCTAAAGCAAGGAACTATTTAAAGAACAAAATGCCAGCAGAAATCTGTTAGTAGAGTTTTCCCGTAATACAAACTTTTGATACGCTTCTATTATTTTCACTTAGAAGTTTCTTTTCTCCAAAATAAATATTCCAGTAAATAATTTACTATGGATCAATATGTATCCTAGGAAAGCCAAGCTCACAATTTTAAAGAAGGTTATTCGCAGAAGCATGATATCTAAAAATGTATGGAAAATACTAAAATTCTCTCCTAGGGCTTTCAACAAGACTGAACACCGAAAACACCACTATTATTTTGCAATCCATGCACAATTTATTTCCATAGCAGGAAAAACATTAGCCTCACAAACATCTTTAGTTAATCAGAAGCTGTATAATCATGAGAAAATTAACCTGATTCCAAGGAGAAGTATAAAGTTCAAATTAGTATTCACACTGGATTGTCAGATATATTAAATCCATAATTACAGTAATCCACAGCTGCTTCAACTGTAGAAAATAATGAATTGCCCAGTGAGAACTGGTGTCCATGAAATGGAAAGAAAAGGCCATCTGTTGTGGAGCTTTGCTCTGACTTTATGCTTTGAGCACAGAGAGCTTGATCTTCTTTGACACAGTCTATATGTGGATTTATGGCTACAAGCAATCCAAATAACTGTATCACCAAACAGAAAGGATAAAAATAAAAAATGTTGTTGATTTATGGCTTTAAATTACGCATTTTAGTTTCTTCCCTAAGACAGCACTTGTCACTCATTTTTTAAATAGGCTTATTTAAATGTCCTAGAATGAGAAGCAAGTAAGTCAACAAAATTTGTAATGTAAAAATTACATGTTCTGTTCTCCCTCCCACTCCCCCCAACATTAGTCATATAGAAACGTGTGACATTGCAGCGAGCACACACACCAATGTTGGCATGGTACTCGTTGATCTAGGACATGGATGAGAAAAGGTGAGAATAAATGCAAAACAATTATTTTCCATCTTCCAATGAGGGAGTGTATACTGAAATACTTGTACAAGTCTTTCTCCCCTCTCCCCCCATAAGTTATTTTAATTTATTAATGAAAAATAATTAATTGATGTTAACAAAAACATGTTCCACATGATACAGCCAAGCAGTCACTCATTCTACAGGTGAGGAATCGAAGCACAGGGACTGATTTGTCAGTGATTTCAACTGGCAGAGCTACAAGGAGTGCTCTGGAATCTGGACATCTAATTAAAGCATTAATTTTATCAAGGAAAGAAAGGGGCAGCATTATGATTATCTTGTCTGGCATCTTGAATCAGGACCACAGGACCTCCCCGTCTCATTGTCTGAATGAATAAGTCATTCTGAAAAAAACTTTTGACTGTGTTTCAGAGACAGAAACTCTTCCATAGCCTTTGGAAGTTAATTATCCTTGCAGTAAGGGGATAAATTCACATGCCACAGAATACGTTCACATTATTTCCAATCTGAATCTGCTATTATCTGTGACTTTCAACCACTGAATAAAGTAAAATGTCTGCTCACCTACATTCCTCTTTCTCATGTAAATACATGCAAATGGATCAAATCACCCCATTATCTTCTCATTGATAAACTCAATAGATGAAGCTCATTGAAAGGCATGTTATTCCATGTCACATTAGTCCACGTCACATTATCGTGCATGCTTTCTAATCTCTTCAAGCATTCATATGGTCCTCCTTTGAACATGCCTATTTTCCAGCTCTGCTCTTTAGGGGTAATCATCTCAGCAAGGCAACATACCACAGAGGAAGACTTAGTAATATAAAAACCATTTCCTTACTTTTATTAACCACCTGCATTATGCTTATTGGCTCACCATTGCCTTGAGATCCCGTGCAGTTCAAGCAGCCCCTAAATCTTTTATCACCTACACTGTGCAGTGCTAGATAAAGAGACTTACAGCTGATTATACTGAAATGTATATGAATATACCCACTCAACAATTTCTGTTTATCCTGAACTCTATCACTCTATTAAATTCGAGTTTAATCCCTTTAATATACACTGTCTTAATTTGAAACTATTCAAAATAGCATGTATATCTAGTCAAAACACATGTTCTTCTTTTGAGTTTTTGCTAACTGATAGCAAAATTACTATTATTGATGAAAATAATCAAATGTTTCTATTCATACAGTCATGAAGTGGAATCCTACTCACAATGAAATCGAGTATATTCTCACCAGTGAACCTGGACGACAGGACAGATTGCACGGTTGGCAACTTTGCAGATGATACCAAACTGGGAGGAGCACTTGACACACCAGATGGATGTGCTGCCAGTTAGAGGGGTCTGGACATGCTGGACAAATGCACCAACAAGAACCTCAGGAAGTTCAACAAAGACAACCGCAAAGTCCAGCCCCGGGGAAGAACAACCCCATTCACCACTACACACTGGGGGCTAACCAGTTGGAAGCTGGTTGAAGAAGGAAGGACCTGGGGGTTCTGGTGGGCAAGAAGGTGACCATGAGCCAGCAATGTGCCCCAGCAGCAGACGGCCAACAGCATACTGGGCTGCACTAGGCAGAGCGCTGCCAGCAGTCGAGGGGTGATCCTTCCCCTCTGCTCAGCACTGGTGAAATGCATCTGGAGTGCTGGGCTCCACAGTACAACAGAGGCAGGGACACACTGGAGTTAGTCCAGTGAAGGGCCACGAAGATGATTAAGAGATTGAAGCATCTGCTGTACAAGGAGAGACTAAAAGAGCTGGGACTGCTCAGCCCAATGAAGAGAAGACTCAGGTGGATCTTATCTGTGGACCAGGACTCCTCTCAGCAGTGCCTGGTGAATGGCCAAGAGACAATGAGCACAAACTGAAATACAGGACATTCCATATAAATCTAAGAAAAAGATTTTTTTTTTTATGGTGAGGGTGATCAAAAACTTAAATAGGTTGCCCAGAGAGGTTGTGATGTCTCCTTCCTTGGAGAAAGTCAAAGCTCAACTGGACATATTTGAGAGCAATCTGCTCCAGCTGCCCCATCTCCAGCAAAGGTTGGACTGGACAGTCTCCAGAGGTACCTCCAACCTCAGCCCCTCTGTGAATCGGTAAAAATATTTCCAGAGACTTCATTAAGAAGGCTACTACACCCAGTATGTTTATTCTAGTTGTTAGACAACTGCATATATGCATGAAAAAATCTTTAGTAAATACATTAAGAATAATGAGAATAAGAGGAATTATCACCCTAATAAAAGGAAATGCATTAGCACTTAAATTGCATATGCAGAGACACAAACTCTGAATCTTAATTGTGCTAGGAAACCAATTATTATTCATGCCCTTTGTAGGAGGAGAATTAAGATTAGTGGGTAAATTAAACTGAAAATTAGCCACAGACAAAGCACTTCTTTTATAACACCCCTGTTAGTTTTAACAAATAAGAAGCTGAAGTTTACTGCAAAGGTGATGTATTTCACCAATCCCAGAAGACACAAGCACAGACACAAAAGGCAAGCAATAATTAAGACGACTATGTCCACATGGTCATATCTAAAGGACATTAATATTTGGCATATGAAACTAATATTTCTATTTGCCAAAAGGCAAAATTTAGCTAATGGAACAAAGTAAAATATGTTTGAATGAATTACTAAAAAGAATAGGTATGTCAAGATTTAACGAAATTTTTATGCTAATTGGTTGTAACTATTAACATAGATGAGCTGAATATTAAATTAGGAAATGTTAAAAAAGGTTTAAAAATGCATGAAAATACTTATCCATTACCAGTTAACAGTGCAGAAAAATCCAGGTCCCAAATTACAATTCATGGTCACAAGTGATTACTAAATATAAATGCCTATACAGCTACACCAGCAGGGATTGCATTTACTGAAGACCTGCCAGAAAAATTTCACTCAACCAGGAAGAAATGAAACATTTTCTTGTATTACTATAATAAAATCTAAGCCACGGGGAATTTTCTTTTTTTTTTTTTTTTATGCCAGTATATTAAAAAAAAAAAGAAAAAAGTGAGAGAAAGAGAAGTAACATTGAAAGTAATGGTTGAAATGTTATAAAAAGATGGAACTTTACAAGAGTATTGAACTGCTCATTTTGCAAGCCAGGCATCAAGCATTTTTTGATACAGAAAACCACAGGTTTTTGTGTTTTACTGAGCTTATCAAGTTCAATGTAAGAAGGTCAAAAAAATCAGTTTTGCAAAATGATTGCAACGCTGTGAATTCTCCGAGAAAACAATGTTTAAAACTTTGTAACACTAATGTTCCATCAATGCAGATACTGAAATGAAAGCCTCCCTCTGCAATTAAAGTGCCTTAAAACCACTCCAGGCGATTTCTATGGGTGATTCTGTGCAGATGCTTTTCCAAATAGCACTGGGATACAAGATGGTTTATGAAGAATCAGTTTTACTAGAAGCCTTTCATTCTGTTACTTCAGTTGAGGCAAAAGTGTATTTACAGCCTATTAGGTTCAATTAAATAGCAAGAAGCTTTCTTCCTTCTTTGGTGTTGTTCTCTCTCTAAGCAAAGAAAGAGGGAGTATAGCGGAATATTTTAGTCTAAATGGTCTCTCCTGATTTAGAGACATCACCTCCTGCCAAGCAGAAATCAACACAAGAATTAAGAGATTCAGTCTGGGCTGAAACACTCTAAGATTTAGTTTGTTATGCAGGAGACTAAGATGACTCTATTTCCACCTGCTTAGAATTTTATTCTAAAATTCAACCATCTGGTCAGAAACTTGTATTCCGTTTCAGACTTTTATTATTTTATCTAGAGAATGAAGTTAAGGAACAAGGAATTGCTTTTCCTGTTGTAAAAGGCACGGTTTTGGCAAACGCTTCCTTAAATAGCTTCAGCTCAATACCTCTGCCATGCGGAGCAGGGGACTGCACACGCAGGGCGCTTGTACTTACTGGGATATCTCCAGGATGGAGCAAGGCATTGCTCTCAGGTGATGGATGGAGGGATCAGCACGCAAAAGAACTGACATACACCTGGGAATTTGCATTTCCTACAAAGCCCAGCACAGAAATGCTGCAGTATTGCTCATGTCCTCTTTGCTACAGCACGGTGTGAAGTGTGCCCAGAGGAACGCTGGTGGAGATTGGTGGACCTAGACTTTCTGCAGTCCTGACCATTACTTTTAGCTGACGGAATTTGTACAGATGGCTCATCCAGAGCTGGTCTGTGTTCACAGGCTCTCATGCAGAAAGACCAGTGCACAGATGCCGATCTGTAAGTCACCGCTCAGGGCTTAGGTCACAGCAAAAGGTAAACAGAAGTCCTGCCTTTCTGCATTATGTTTTCATAACTGAGGGTGGCAGACTCATACAGTTCATCCTAGAAATCAAAAGTATAAGGGATTTTTTTTATGGACTTAAAAGACATGGGGAAGCATGGTATCAGACACAGACCGTTTCCCACCCTGCTGCTCTGGGGATGTCGTCCCCCAAAAATTCAAGTACCAGCAAGGCTCCACTGTTCCTTTTCCCAATACCAAGTCCAGAGCTCCTGAACAAAGTATTTATGTAAATTATTCCAGTACAATTTCAAAACTCCAGAAAGCTTAACAAGGAGAAAAGAGAGAAGGATTTTCAAATAACTGCAGAGTGTCAACATATAAAGTACTATTATTTTGCCTTCCACAGCCCTAAATGACCTGCACACCCCCATCTTAGAGGCCCACCACACCCAAATACTGCAGCAGAACATCACCCACTTCTCTTCTGCAGCAGGAGCTTTCAGCAGACATTGTCCCTTGGAGCCCAACAGCCAAGCCCTGTCCTGGTAAGACCTCCACTAAACAGGATACATCTAATGCTGGAAGCAATTCTTAAGCTTTCATTTAGGTCTCCGTTTCCTTATAAAAATTCTGTATTATTAAATCACATTAATAATTAGCCCCATGTTACATGCAATGCTGTGATGAGAAGGAGATAAGAATTGAGATAAACTCCTGCAGTGTGAGAAAAAAGTACATGAAGCTGCAGACCCTCGAGGGTAATCCAAGAAGTTCTGCTGTGCTGTTCGCTCCAAGGAGCTGGAGGGATTAATGAATAGATGACACAACTACAATTTGTTCCAGCCGTATTTACTGGAGTCCCCTGCTGTCTCTTCAAAAGCTGGAACAAACCCTGCACACAAACAGTTAATGAGGAAAATGTGGCTGTGTAGTCCTTTAAACAATTTACCACAGGGGCCGGATGACATTTTCCTTCAGCAATGTATATGGAAATTAAAACTCGTGAAGATAACGACTCTGAGATTCAATGAGCTCTGTTTAAATGCAATTATGGTTCTTGTGCTTAGGTCCCCTCCTCGCTTCAGATTTGAAAAGGCCACTGTATTGACCCATGTTACAAATAATGAGCTGGAAGTTAGTGAGGAAAGGGCCGCATTCACAGTTTATGTAAAACTAATCCAACGCCATTCAAGAATAAAGCGAACTTTTGTCTCTTCTCCATGTGTGCTACTGTAACACCAGGCTGCCAGGAAAAAAGATTTTTCTTGCCCGTCAGACTTTGTGATCATGTGGGTGATAAGCAGCTGAAACAAGATTATGGTACAACATAGTATTTAAAAAGGCTACTGGAATCCTAAGATGTATAAATAAAGAAGAATAATAATGATTGATTGCAGTAAAATTATGGAACTCTTAATGGAAAATTGTGTCTGGTTCTTGTATCTGGAATTCGAGAACCAAGAGAGTATCTGAGGGTTTAAGAAAACAACAGAATGAGAAAACAATTAAAAAGAACCCCAAAGGTGAAGCAACGACCTGTCTCAATTTCTCAAAGCTAAGGCCAAGTGGAAAAACTGGAGATGCATCTTCTACACAGGGTTCTCTGCTTAGTCAAAACGAATCTGTCACTCATAAACTTTCATGGAGACCCAGCTTTCTCTGAAATCTCTGCTCTGTCTCCAAAGTAACTGCTGCTGAGCAGGAAACCCTCCCTCTGTTAACTAACGCACATTAACAAGTCAAAGTGGTAAGGAAGGATGCAGAGAAAGCTCTGAAGCAAGAGGTGCTTTAGTAAATCCACTGCTATGAGCAATGTTACACAAAACAGCCATTGGGAGCATGAAGAGGTACTACCCACATGTAAAGAATGACAGACCCTTCATAAACCCAAAATATCTCCAGGATTAGAGCAAAGAGTGAGCCAGGCTAGGTATTCTGCCAAGAGCACACAGATGTTGTCTGTACTGACACAGAGGGTGGATAACAGGTCCTCTTCCTAAAAAAGAGGAGGACTAAGAGAAAACTTTGGTACATTAGTAACTGAGGAGAAAAAGAATGGCCTTAGCAGCATCTTACCCCACTCAACTCAGTCCATCATGCTACAGAAGGTGTCTTTAACTCTGAGATTCGGCATTTTTCTGTGCTGTTTTGTCTCCCAAATTGAAAGAATTACAAATGAATGTTAAATAAAACACCTTCTTCAGTAAGAAAACACAAACCTTCCAGAGTGGACAGAGTTGATGACAGAGAATAATTATATAAACCACTTAATTAAATAGCACAGACTCAAAGACAGGGACTTCATTAAATAGAAAAGCAGCCAATTCGAATCCATAAATAGTTTCCAAAGCGTGTTCTTTTTCTAGTGCCATTTCACTACATAAACATCGAGAGCAGTACCCTTGAGAGAAGGAGAGGCATAAATCAGGCCTCCAGTTAGGATAAACACCAATGCCTGGATGTTATTATTTCTTCCCTCAAAAAATGTACATAGTTAAAGAATGAAAAAAGACTTTCTCTTGCCTGTGTGATCAACACATCTTTGCTTACTGAGCTCAAATGCCTTGTGAACACATGGGGACCAGCTAATGGTCTCAGTAGATGTATGCACAAAGCGGGCAGCACCTGCACAGGGAGAGAAGTTTGCATTGGGGTGCAATGGGAAGCAAAGCGTGCAAACCAAGGTGCAATGGCTTGTCTGGGGCAGTGAGGTGGAAGGTGCCCCATGTCACTGGGCTGCCATCAAGGCAGAGCAGAGCAATGAGGCTGTTTGCATCAGTCTTGCTCTTGGTACCTTCTCATCGGTGTTTGCAAAGGCAGTGGAGCACCAGTGAAGAGATGCAGGGTTCAGAAGAAGCCTCTGGGGCTTTCCACCTCCTTTCTCAATCTCACCCATAACCAGAGAGCCAACTTGTTCACTTGTTTTCTTTGACAAGTATCTTCCCTTCTTGTACATCTCTCAGTTCCTGTTATCCACCCTGGATCTCTGCTGTACTCCCATGCTTTGCCTCCACACATTCATGGAGACAGCAATGAAAGCAGAATTTCAGGTGCCTTTGGAGGTATTTCTGTATCTTTCACATCACATAAGTGAAAATGTGCAGGTGGAGCAGAGGTAAGGAAGAGGGGAGAGATGGGAAATCCAGAGTTTGGCACAAGCCAAATTACACCACATTAGAAAAGAAGTTGAAAATATGAAGGAGAGACAGATGTAGGAAAAAAGAACAGAGGGATACTAATTCAAGGGATAAGAGTAAGTGAAGGGAATTAAGTTAGACAAAAGAAAGCTGAAACCAATGCCAAGGAAATACAAGTTACCATTTAAACTACAGTTTCCTGAAACACAGTTTAATTAAATATGGTAGTAGACAGTAATTTTGTTTCCCTAGCTTATTAGGACAAGGGGGTTGTTAATCATGCTTATTAACAAGGCAGAAATTCAAGTAGATTTTAGCTTGTTTTCATCACTGAATAGATGGAGAAAAGTGGGGCTGAGCAAGGAAATTATTCAGCCAAATGACTTGTTGCTGGAACCCTGTGGCTGGGCTTAGAATCCAGTGTTTCAGCAAACACCTCTTCCCCCATGTTAGCTGCCAGAGTTTAAAGCCGTTGTGGAACAAAACAATCACACACAAAACTAGGAAACCAAACCTACAGAAAAAAAAAAAAAAACAACAACCAAACAAATTAACCCTCAAACTTGAGAAGAATAATGTCAGTGCAACTTTGAATGCGTTTACCTAAGGGGAGAAATGTAATGTCATGATCCGCTGACTTCCAGAAGTGAATAAGCAGCTACTCCCCTACAAGCCAAGACCTCTGCTGGGGACATGCACTGACTCTAATCACAAATGCACATTGAGTCTTAGGATAACATTAAAGAATATGTTGTAGTCAACATTTCAGTAGTCTTTATATCCGTACACATCATCACACTGTGCTACACCTAAACTGGGATGTTTCAGCAGCATCAGACTTAAAGTTACAGCCGTGACCGGGTTTACTCCATATTGGGACAGAACCAGCAGACTCTATCAAGTGAGACTGATTAAATGTTCAAACAGCGTCTTTTCCTTACTGCTTCACTTTGCAATTTCTTACTATTTTTAAGGGCAGCCACAGCACGGATTAAATGTCCATGATATCCCACTAAAAAAACTTCAAAGACACAACTTGAAGTTATTCTGCTTCTGCATTAGAACCTCCTTGAAAAAGCTCCTGGACTGAAGAGATAACAGCACAGCTTTGATTTTAAGCCTTTTGTATTGCTTAGTGTGTTTGTATATTAAAGTGACACAGCCTGAAGTTTTCAGATTTCACGGCAAGCCTTGAGACGACAAAAAGCACATACCTTTTTATCAGGAATACGTAGTGAAGCAACTTATGCAACAGAGCTTAATATTTTGGAAAGTTCCCAAAAATATTCAACCTTTAACTTCCAGGAGTTTAAACAGAAATTTAAGCAAACCTGAGCTAACATTTCTGAAGAAAAACAGCTTTGAAATTCAGAGAAACACAATGTATCATAAAGGCTGGTCATGCTTTCATTTCACAGGGAGATTGCTGCTTTGCAGAACAGCAAGTTCCAGCACCGCCACAGAACCCAGACCACCCATCAACCTCAGCCCCATGAACCCAAACCCTTCCACTTGGGTCCATCTGGAGAACTGCTTTCTACGTGCCTGGCATAATAAGTTTGTCGAAATCTGTCAAGCACATGCCTCAACCGAAGACAAATGAGCCACCCATCACTACCCCTGTGTGCCCCATCCCCAGAAAGGAATTCTCAGACACTGACAAAGTAAGTGTTTTGACTGAGGTTGCTCAGCGCACCGGTGGTAGAGTCAAGAAGTCAGAACCCTAACTCCTAACCAATCACCCCGTGGCTCCTTGGTGAGTGTGGAGTCACAGCTGACGGAAAAGTTCCTTCCAGGCTTATTTGCACTGGAGTTATTCTTAGAGAGCGTGCTATGTACCCTGCAGTCATCTCTCTTTTGCTCCAGGGAAAACACATCATCTTTTGGATCACCTCTTTTCAGCACTCCGGCACACAACGCACCTTGTGAGAGGAATAATATTGCTCAGATTTTCATCAAAAGCAACAGCAAAGTATAATATGGTTGGTCCCTATGAACCAGATTAACATGCTAACAAGCAGCTTATCTTACAGCCTTCACTTTCAAAAACTCATTGAAATACCTGCCTCTTGTGAATAAATTACTCATGTTTTCTGATTCAGTTAGTTGACAGCCTCTGAGGTACATAGATGGAAGTTGGTGAGATCAAGATTATTTTCTCAGAATAAAAGAGCTGCTAGCAAATCTTTCTTTTGCTGTCACTCAGTTTTTGATTTATTATTTTCTGTATTCATTATTTTTTTCCCCCGAAACTCTTAGGCACTTGGTCTCTTTGGTAAGATGCTGTGCTCTGTCTTTCAGACTGGTGCTGTGCCCCAACTTCAGTATTATTCCCTGAGGATGGATGAACTCTGCATTTCCCTCTTCCCCCTCTTTATTACCTGTACTCCACCTGCACAAGTACTTTTTTCCCCTGTTGTTTTCTCCATACCACAAAATTGATGGAAGATAGAACAGCTTAAAGCATACTGAGCTGGACCCAGGTACCACAAATAGGCACCACTGATACGAGACTGGCTTGCTACCAGGGGCAAATACACTGAATGTGCAACAAATACTGTCTGCTGTCCTGAGGCTTTACAAATCCCATCTCTCCCGCCGTGCATTTCCTTGCTGCTATACACTTCTAAGTCCTTGTAAAATAAACAACTCTTTTTCCCCCTGCAGAATGCTTGCATTAAATCAACACGTTCCTTCTGGATAGACCCTACACCCAAGCTTGTACCGTGTCTGGTACAGTTTAAAGCAGAAGAAACTATGCACAGATTGCACGGCACAAACAGATTTGCTGAGAGGCATGAACAAGCAGACGTATTTCAAGGTAAAATTTCAATACGTGCTGGTGCCCTTAAAGAAAACAGATCCCAGAACAAAAATGGCAGATCAGCAGCATAACTGGGCATGACTCCCAGATGATATCGCAAGGGCTGAGGTCTCTACCGACACATTTCCAGACACCTCCATCCACATCACTGTCAGCAACTACACCACCATAAATAGTATTGCTTTCTTAAAATTTTGCCTGCTTTAATGCCACTTTTCTTTCCCCTCCCTGCTGCTAATTATTCCATCTGTGTCTTTTTCACAGGATTTTTCCCATCCCACCTGTTATGTTCCATGAGAGATTTGTAACAGTTGTCGAAGGCAAGGATCGTGGCTGAGTCCCACTCAAACAAACCAAATCAGCTGTAATCTTTATGCTGATGATATAAATCTACTTTGACTCCCCATGGCTTTCTGAACCACAATCCAAGTCAGACAGGTTTAATGTTTACTTGGGTATTTTCACACAGTGGTGCAAGATAAAACAGTGGAGGCATAGCTCTTAATCTTACTCTGCAAGTCCTTCTCTCATCCTCTTATCCCAGAGAACAGAATCCCAGAATTATTCTTACAAGGATGTATCCAAGGTGTTATCTCTGACTTGGCTCAGTTTATTATACTTGATACCTAAACCATGTCTAAACTTTCCCAATTCTTCCAGCAAATCCTCTAAAAATGCTGTTGCTTTTAAACCCATCTAGATAACACATTCCTCCTAGGCATTGCACCATCTCAGCTACTGGATCACCCTTCATGGTGCCATCTACCTTTATTTCCAGACATTCAAAATGCTGCTGCAATACTGCTTCTTGGCCAGTGCCACTGTGAACTCTCTACTTTGAGCAGAAGTACATACTAAAGGGATGAACCGCGGTGAAACCAAAAGAGAAGAGCAGAGTGGAAAAATACACTACTCAAAGCATCTCAACAGATCAGGACAAAAATGTGAGAAAATAATTTAGAGCAGGAAACTGCCAGAGTCAAGGCTTTCTGCACCAAAAATTAGGCTGTTTCTTGGCGACTGAAGTTGGGACACAAACAGAGATTGAGAAAACAACATCTGAAAGAATCTTGGTGTCGTGAGTATGGCTGAAAGATATGGTGCCAACACTGAGCAAAAAAAGGATAAGACAGGATTTGGGAATGTTGTGGGTGTGACAGAAACTAATCTAAATAGAGAAAAATAAAATACCAACAGGAAATGTCGGGGGAGGGGGGGAAACCTGGCAGACACGCAGTGCATAGAAGACTGAGAAACCAATTTTGGAGCCAACATATTGGTACAGCACCGCAGCCAAAGAATAATGAGATTACTTTAGGAGAAAGTATAGGCAGGGAGGAAAAGGGCAGACAAAACAGAAGCCCAACCACCAAAAAGCTTGTCACAGAAAAGAGAAATTTTACAGAGCTTTGATGAAGAAGTTAAAAGAAGTTAGAAGGGTGGGAGACACTTGGTAAACCAGAGAACATCATCAATTCCTCTAAAGTCAGATACACCTGACTTCTCAACACTCATTACAGTGCCTTTCAGGCAGATGGGTATGCAGAGATGGATGCACCAGGCTACAGTTACACACAAGACGTCTCCCCATTTCCCCAAAGAGGAAGAAAAGCAGAGTTTAGGAGTTAACGCTGCTGCTAAGAGCATCACCAACTACTGGGAGGCTTTCTGCAGGCAACTCCCCAGGTTCTGGCACTATTCAGTGCTCTGACAGGTATTAAGTAACTACATAAACTTAAAGTCTATCGATTCCCTGTTTTCTGAGAAAAGCCTATTTGGTTGGGATGAGTACTGATAACGAGCACTAAGCTGGACTTCACTCAAAAAGAAACTTGCAGTTGAAGGTAACTGCCAGCTGCAAAGCAAGAGAAAAAGCTCCGTGCCAATCCCTCTCTCGGTGTAGATGCCAGCTCAGTAGTTCAAAACCAGATTAGTTTGCCTTGCTTGGCCTTTTGATTGAATCTTGGCTATTTTTAATCCATCCCATTATAGAAAGGAGAAAATCCCCTGCAAAATAAATACTGAGAAAGAGCTTTAACTTAAAGAGCTATGGATACTTATATAAAACCAAAAATTTCCTAGAATGAAAATACATGAATCTGAGAATAAATTAACCTGATGATTAAACTGAATTCATGTGTTGCTTTTGTAGGCAACAGGGCTGCTTTAAGGAAACAATTCATTTTGCTTCCCACCTAAGAGGCTCCACAAAATGTCAGAACAAAACAGATAAGTAAGAAAACCAAGAAAAATTAACAAGGGCTACTTCTGAACTTATCTCAATTTCTGAGTCCATAAACTCCCTTTCCCTTACAAGCTGATGCAATATTTTCAAAAGAGCATTTAGTGAACCAATAAATCAAATTTGCAAGAGCAGCGACTGTAGAAAATCATGATAAAATATGCAATATTTCCCGATACTTAAAAAAAAATGTTCTGTTTTAGCAAAATCTGTTTTTCCAAAGTTTTGCAATAAATTCCACTGCTTGGAAATAAGGCAGACATCAAAGGTAGAAATAATTTGAATGAATTCAAATACAAAATTATGTAATGAACATTTTTACTAGATACAATCATAGGAAATTATACTTTTAAAGAACTGCAGATTGCACCTGAAAGTGAAATCTTTAATCCCAGCAGCTGAAGTAGTAAAGAAACAAAACTAAAGTAAGGAAACAAAACTAAATTTGGCTGGATTTTATTCCACTGGGTAAAACACTATTTCACAAGGAAATACTTTTATTACCTACATCCATACATAGGTGTTCTGGAGAGCTTGCAAGTAAGTATCTTGGATTTCTCTTCCATGAATGTTATTTTTGTCACTGTTCAAGTTTCACATAGACAGGAGGAACTACAGGCTATTTTTTGGTAGCAGTTTGATCTTTATCCTGCTATTTTTACTTCTCACTGCCATGCTTTTGCCCTTGGCCTCTTTGCACAGCTTTCTCACTTTTATTCCTCCCGCAATTCACAGTTCATTTGGCATCCTTTCTTAGAGCATCTAGTTTTATTCTCCCTAAACTCCTTATATTCTTTAACAACTTACTATGGACTCAATTTTTAAACATAGCCTAGACACTGTGTTACTCAACCTCATGTTTCCACTGTGTATTTTTTGCATAACTAGACATTTTGGATATTAAAATCTCTTTCATGGATTTTATGTGGCAAGGGCTATATAATACACCAGATATTATATTAAACACACAGAGAATAAACAGAACAGTAAACCCTAGCTGCATCTGAAGACCAAACAATGTGTACTCTTCAAGAACCACCGTTAGGTAATCTGACTGGAGCCATATTAAAACATTTTAAAATAATTTCAGATGGTACTTCCTACATATCAGTAAGATGCTGTTAATAGTAGATACAGGACTGGTGGGACTCTGAAATGGTAGCCTGACTGAATGCCAGGTTCTGATTCAACTGAAAAAACAGGTTTATAAGCAGGAACACTTCAGCCAGTTCCCTAAAGAACTTCAGCTCCTCAGGGGCAAGAGAAGAGGCATCACGGCCCGCAGGCTAAACTGACATTACTATTATATGGACCACTGTTAACCTAAAAGCAGACTTCTCCAGCCTAGGCAGACAGCAGGGGATGACAGAAAGGAAAGGCTGGTACATGCTCGTCAGATGCCTTCAACAATAGGAGACCTTGTATCCTCTGGCTTACAGTGCCAATAGATGCTCTGTTATTGTCAACAGGCCACCGCTGCCTGTGCTAATGAATGTCTGTATGCCATGCTGCCTGAGCTCTAACGTGGACATAACATTGCATCTTCCCCCAAGACCAGTGACCCTGATCTCCCAGGCTCTCCAAGTCAGTCTGTCCCCCAAGAGCACAGCAGATACAGAGGCCAGCCAGTGCAGTGAGGTGGCTTAGAAAGGCTTCCCTCTGCAGTCACTGGTGGCATCTTCTTGCCAGAGCTGCCCCGTGAATTGAGCGTTGTCACCTACAAGTTGAGGAAAGCATCTAAATGCATAAGCTGTCACCTGCTGAAATCAAATCTCTCACGTCCTGAAACCAAGTCCAGCCACCCAGTGCTACAGATCACAGGCATTGTGTAAAATGCAAAAATACAGGGCCAACCAAAAAGGTGCTGAAATATTCTCATAGTTATATGTCCAAGAAGTAATCTGACTTTCACTTAAAAACCAAATTAGAAACTCATTCATTCAAATGTCTCTTAGTGATTTAGTACCATGTACTTTTTGTAATTAAATCAATTACAAGAAAAATCTGTGCTCTGTTATTCTCTTACCAAATATTGCCAAAATAACATGCAAATTGTTTTGTTCCAAAAGGACTAATACACACTTTAACTTTGAAAGGGATCTAATAAAATAATTTCCATGCAACTTTATCTGAGTATTCATCTAGTAAATGACTATATAAGTAAATATGACAGGGAATTTCGGCTAAATCACATCTTTAATGTTTGGCTCTCCAGCGGTCCTGTGACTGTTTTCCTTTTCATTAAAGCTGTCTAGCATAAAACCGTCAGATTTGGTATTTTGAATTTTTAATAAAATACCAAATGTTATAACCATAAAGAAGGGAAGCAAAAGTTTCCCTTGATTATTTCAGTAACTTTGTTGAATCTTCTTGTAGTTTTTGGTACCTCTTGATGAACTTTAGCAATCAGAGGTGACAGAGGGGACACCAAGCGCAGGCAATTCTGCCTTTGGCTCTCCATCTAAACCTTCTGCATCATGGGAAACTGAAAGAAGGACTGAGAGAGGTTTCTCCTGGTGCAATAAAACCAGAGCCCACCAGTGGAAACTAAACAAATGTGTTGACAGCTAAAAATTTGTACAATTGCATTCTGTATTAATACGCAGAAATAATTTCATATCCTGAGTCAGCAGCTGTTTTGCAGCACTGACCCATTCCTCTGCAGCAAACAAACAAACCAACAATGAAACTAAAAAGTTACTTTTCTGAGGCAAAAGTAAGTAACTGGAAAAAAATCAAAGAATTCCCACTTTCAGGCCTAAATCACAGTAGCTGTGTATCTCTGAAAAAAAGCCTCAATTTTGCACTTCTGGCATTAATAAAATACATTTTGTGCTGATCCCACTGCCTTTTCTGACTGGAATAAATACTTCAAAGAATTATCTTGGATTTAAAAATAGAGAATTTTGGCCCGCCTGAAGGCTATGTGGCATCATTATATGTTGCAGTGTAAAACCCTGCTTTGAGCTTTATTGCTGGTTTACCTCATTCTGAGGAATTAAAGAGCTTAATCAGGTCACAGAAAGACAAAACCAAGGACATGTACTTAAATCATAGTCACTGTTTGCACAGAAGTTTCTCTGTAAGATAGTAGTAGCCATAAATGAAAAACTCTTGTAATTGAAGGAACACTGCTTTGGAATACTGAAGGAATATTTAATAATTGAAGGCATATTGAACCTCGATAAAATGGAGGAAACAATCTCGTTACCCTGTATGAACACAATGAACAAATCAAAACTCCATTACGGGGTAATTTTCACATAGCTTCTAAATAAAGGGTTTGGAGCATCCCCTTCTAGGAGGCATCACATTCCAGAGGATAGTGTAGTAATGATGGAGAGCGTAATTTAATTAATTCTTTCACAACTGCACGTGTGCAGGCTGTAGCAGGTAGATGTAGAACTGAAGGAAGAGTCAGTCTACCTTAACTATCATTCATAAATCAAAATAAAAGCCGCTGTACTTAAACTACTGGAACAGAAAATGATTTATAAATAGACAAACCCCTCTAAGTTTACAGGTCCTCTATCAACAAGGAAGCAACACAGAACATTATTAATACCAACATCCTATCCAGGGCTTTGTTTGCAGGTTTATTTTAGATGGGGGGAAAAATTTTTACAAGGTTCCTCTTTGATGTATCCCTTTTAGTATTATTGTAAGAGACGTTTTTTGGATGTAGTATTCATCACAGAAGTGGACAGGATGTTTGTACATTTTGTATTTGAAAATGGAATTATTCTATCCTGGAACAAATAGCAGCGCTTGATGTTCAAAACACATGTTTTTCACGGTAGCTGCCAGAATAAAATTTGGAATAGCATTAAACCCATGACCAGGGGAAAAAAAAGCATTCCTGGTCCAAAAATCCACCCTCTGGTAGGTTTTCACAGTCCCACTGACATCAATGGTCTACAAGCACGGAGAGTCCCAAGGCTGCACCCTTGGGAAGCGTGCACTGCATGCGTTATAAAAAGCAACGTCGATATAAGATTGGAAAGGAATGAGCTACAAATAATTGCAACCCCTCCAAGAACCTCTTAAAATGCAAGTGGTTTGGGAGAATAGACATGGAAAGACATGAGTGTGATCACCAGTGCATTTGCAACTGACAGAACACCAACTCCAAGGGAAGTCCTACGGCCACGCTTTTGTTGCAGCAGCAAGAATGCTTCTTTGCCATGTGCTTTTTTTCCCCACACAGATGCAAGACATGCTTGATTTAACAGTGAGATATCATCAAAAGGGACAGTCCTGCTCTCTCCCACCACCAGGCACACATTCCCACAGACTTACATCACATCCAGCAAAAAAGCAGCCAAGGATGGTGTTTGGATCAGCAAACTCATCTGAACAGAAGCTAACTAGGGGAAAAAAAGAACTGGCATGAGATCTTCAGACACACAAGTGACTTGGTAATGGGCTAATCCTGAGGCTGCACACCACCACCACTGCCTCTTGGGCTGTCACTCCACCGGAGGCCATTGTCACACTGCCATCCAGAAAAGACAGCGAGGGATCATGACTCCCATTTTAGTATCTCACTTCAGTTGTAAAAATTGCCAAAAATGCAGGAAAAAAACCCAGATGTGCAAATAGTGAATTCTAAGTCTGTATAACTAAAGGAAAATAACTTTACATGCTATACATTAATTAGTTTCACAAACTTCATCCCCTTCCCTCCCTCTCTCTTACCTTTCTCCTGCTCAGCTTGGCCTTTCCTGACGATTTAAGAAACTTTCTGATGAAGAGCATCTTGAGCTGCCAACCAGGGTAATAAGGAAGCTTCTTTGCTTGTTTGTTTTAAATCTCCCATCTAATTTATTTTTCTCCGGAAGAATTTTTAAAGTGTTTCCTTTATTTTATTTTTTTTTTCTGTAAGATAGCAGTAGTAAATAACGATTCTGTGTTAATTTCATTCATTCTGTATTAGTAAATTCTTCATTACCTCTTCTTATGATGGAACTGCTGAAAAGTCTGTGTTAATAAATCCCACGTTATCTCTACTGCTCCTCCTATTACGATATCTCTGCACGCACTAAGAAATATTCTTTCCAGCTTTGTTTCCCTTGCCACTGAATCCAAACATCTCATAATGAACAGTTCTCTCTAATAATAATATTTACTAGGAAAGGACTTGCCAGCTTTTAGGAAGAGTCCTTATTTTTCTGTATCTAGCCATCAGCAAATTTATAACACTTAAACCTTTTCATTCTCATTGCTCGTGTTAGCTTTATCCAAGAAGGACTCCAAAGCTGGACTGAAATGCTGGATTGCTCTCTGGTACTTTTTCAAGATATTAATTTATTGAGTATGCCTGGAATAAAAGCTTTGTTGTGTGTTGTAATAAACTATATATTTTTTTAATTGCATTGGACATTACATGCCTACAATGTCCAACATATAGCATGAGATGAAAACAATATAAAAGAAAATCAACTTAAGTGAACAGTATATACGAGTTATCTCCTATTTTCCTTTCAGTGCATCCTCAAGGACTTAGAAGGAAATGTGAAGAAAGAAACACAGAAAAGCAAGTTTGCCCAAAGGGCCTGAAGTGAGAAGGATTGCAGTTTAGTCATGAGATTGGAAAAATATTCTTGACAGAGCGAGCAGCATAAGAAGAAATCACAGATATATTTCACAGATCTCAGTAGGAAAGAAGTGTAGACAAAGAGTACCCCAGCTATAGTCTGCAGAGAGTATATACACCTGCATATAATATATATACGGCTGCAGACTTTTCAACTAGCACAGTGTATTCACAAAGCTGGTCTCTACTAACCACTGTCTCTCCTTCATGAAGGACAAGAATAGCAAAGTCCAGATACAAACCAAATGTTTAGTAGGCCAGTACCAATACAAAAATTGTTGCATTTCTCATAAATAAAGAAGCAGAGACCAGAGATCTTAAATGCAGGAGATACATATATACATATATACATATACATATATATATGAAGAGCTCAGCAGGTGTTATAAAAAAGTTATCTCACTAACTGGAAGGATTTCAGGGAGAGTGACACTGGTATACTTCAAATAACTGCTGACAGCTGTAAAATAAAGCACAGTGCTAGGATAAAAAGCAGAAGAGGAAAAAAATCTGATAAAAGAATGGAAAATGATTTATGAGTAAGTGAAGAAAAAGCCATCTGGTGCAGTTAGGAAGGTCACTACATAGAAGAAGAGATAAAGGCACAGCCAGTTAACTCGCTGCACTTGAACAACCAACAAAGGAAAATGAGAGGAGGAGATGTAAGAACAAACTGGTGCAGCAGCAGGGCTGGGAGATGTGAAGGAACAGTAAGACTAGGTACAGCAACAAGAAGAGCGGTGAGCTGGACTGCAGTCCTCCAGACAGAACTCTGCAAGGCCTCCAAAACCAGCAGGAGAAAAAGAAGGTTGAAAGCGGAGAGGACAGGTCTCACTGGCTAGCACAAAACCCTGGGCTTCTGCAACTGCCACTAGAGACCTGCAGGTCCAGTGGAGGACAATGACAACATCAGCTGTGACTCTGAAGGCACATACTACTGGCCTCCTTCAAACAAGGGGACACGGTGACCCTTCTTTGAGTTTCAGAAGGCTCATGCTGGAGTAAGATACCTGATGTAAACACCTTATTTACTAACTTTATTGCTATGTAAAAGCTATCAAGTCTCTAACCAAAAGGACAGAACAAGGGAAGTAAAAAGCACTTACAAGAAGGTCTCATACATAGGCTGCTTCCCAAGTTTTACAGCAAAAAGCTTCAGGGAATTCAAAGTACAAAAAGACTCCATATAATGGCAAGCTGAGTAGGAAATTATCAAATAAAGCATCAGAAAACTACCAGTAAGAGCCAAAATATAAGGCTAAAATCCTACTGACATTTTGTTACTGAGGCAGCTCTTAATTTACTTACAGTTCCCTGCACTGGGAAAAAAACTTTGTTGTCCATTTCAGTTATAATGCATGTGATGAGGCGGAATCCAGTTTTAACTCAGGTTAGCAGCTTAAATTACTTCCTTGTTATTGTAACCCATTTTAGGTAATTCAGGCTAATTGAAAGAAATTGCCCTCCAAGTATGGCCGTCTGCAGAACTCGTGTACACATGGCAGCGTTTTGGGAAAAGTCACAACATTATTAATAATAAAGGATGAAAATAAGAAGGATAAAGAAGCTTCTACTTAAAAATAAATGAATGCAAGTAACTACTTCCACATGTCTACTTTGTTATTCCCCTCATGAACAGCTTTTCACAGCTTATTGAAATTCACATATTGTCTCTGCGGTAGATGTAGCATTGGAAAAATAATTACAGAAGATGACAAATGAAGTAAATTATACCCAAACTGTGGCTATAAAACAAAACAAAAAACCCCTGTCTGCTTCATGTCTGATGTTTTGAGGTATTTTTAAGACTAGACAGTTCAGAGGTTAATCCAATAAATATAATGGTATTTGCCAGTTTCAGAACTCATGTAACATCATTCTTAAATATACCACAACCCACAGCATCTACAGAGGAACGTAATTTATCCCAGCAAAGGGAAAATCCTGCTCAAAGCCCTTCTAGAAAAAGACTGCACAAGTTAAAATTTAATGAACTGACTGCAGAAAAATGATTTTGAATTTATTAGAAGTCCAGACTTGCTTAAATGAAATAGCTGCTAATTCTGACTTCTTGGAAACTGGGTTCCAAGTTAAAAGATTAAAATCTTGAGAAAGAGGCAAAGTCAAGTTTGGACCTAAGGAGGCTCCTCAGAGAAGCAGAGATGAACGTTTGGTGATGATGATGCAGGTATTGATTCTGGTCACGTTATAAACATCTCAGACCAGCTCCTGGCTAATCACAGGAATGATGGCATTAATGTACTAAAAAGCAATTACACCTTCTCCTGCTTCCAGCAGGCAGATCTACAAACAGTTGGTATTTATTACTTATTCTTCACTTCATTAAATATGGGTTATTATAGAAAGGAAACAACAGCAGTGTAACTATTGTTTACATCTTACCCAGAACTAGGTTTATGTCCCAGAGGGAATAGAAGTAAAATCACTAGAATTATTGAAATTAAAATACAAATTACTTGGCACAAGGTATTACTTTTTACAGGTAAAGGTCAGCGTTACTCTTTCCTTACTGGTGCACCTAAAGGCTGAACCCCAGGCAAAATTGGGAATTAAACTGTGACTTGTGAAGGGAGAGCATCTCTACTTAGAGATTTCCTCAAAGGGTGACAAGGGCAAGGACACAGCACTGTCCCATCACTGTCCTTGGACATCCTCCCTCCTGCCTTCAACTGATCAGCAACTCTAAAAACCTCCTTTGGGAGGAGGGAGCTGAAGATGAAATCACAACCATGCATTTTAATTTAATCAGATGAAATTATTATTTTTTTCTGCTGTTAATGTGAAATTAGCATTACATTGTACCTTACGCTGCCACCAGGAAAGAAAGTGGGGGGTGGGGGGAAAGAGAAAAAGATAAAGATACAAATTAAATCTAAAGATACAGCTAATAGTGTGAATAGCATAGAAACTGAGTGTACGGGGGTGTGTCAAAAATTTAGCATTTTTGAATTTAGAGGATTATAGCCTTAAAAATGCTCTTTTATCACTGCACGAGTGTGTGCTTTTGTAAACATCCTTAAAACAGTTGAAAGCAAAATTGTAGATTAAATGGCATTTTTCTACACTCAACATATTTATGAGTGCACAGACCTCTTTGCAGTTGCATCGTTTATTGAGCATATACTGTACAATGCATAAAAATTGTTAATTGGGGTGGGGTATTCTTGACGAAAGCTAAAGTGGCCAAATTGCTGCTGACATGTGGCTCACGTCAGGTTTTTCTCCAGAAATTTACAATGACATAAACATTTAATAGATACATTTCAGAAACATAATGAAAACCTTAGCACAGAACTGAAGGGTGCTGCAATAGAGTTAAGACTTGAATTTCAGATGTAATTTTATTTTCAGACGTGAACGCAAAAACATGTATAAATACAGAAGTATTTTGAATATATAAGCAATATTTATAAATGTGAATAAACTATACATGGAGACCAAAGGCCATGGTGTTGATACTCCTGTAAAGTGCTGCCTGTGCAGAGCAAAGAATTGACCACGTAACTATTATTTCAGCTGCTGCTAACATGCAGAATTATTTTTAAAAATCTGCAAGATTTGTTTCCACTTCAGAAACCCTTCATGCTAAAAGAAATTCCTCCCGGTCACGCTGTCACCCTTTGTTAGCTACGGTGAAATCGATTTACACATCAGAATAACGGGTAAAATTGTGTACTGGCC
This sequence comes from Pedionomus torquatus, assembly GCA_013398155.1. Lineage (NCBI taxonomy): Eukaryota > Metazoa > Chordata > Aves > Charadriiformes > Pedionomidae > Pedionomus > Pedionomus torquatus. The sequence goes on from VZRU01016241.1 coordinate 89,650, forward strand.
TTCTGAAGCCCATTTTGGATCCTTTTTATTTTTTTTCTGAAATTGTGGTAACAGTTCTGCTTTGAAAGTTAAAAAGAAATGTCTGGGAAGGAGAGGCTGGACTGGTCTCCAAAGGTGACATCAAAACAGAGGGACAGGGTGGGAGTAGAGACCTTCTTCCACACCCAATGCTGGAAGCTGCTGGGGCAAGCAGGATGGCCACCCTGCCAGCCATCAGCTAGATAAAGTCTACCCCAAGTTAGGGGAGCTACGCAAGTTCTGCCAAAGGACAATGAAACCGGTACCTAAAGCACGATGTACTGAAATCAAACAATAATACTACACTGATACTACCTGAGAAATTCCAAAATAAAACCCAGAAATGCCGTTGCAACAGGATTGGTGCAGACTGTGAAATTAGCCTATTGGCACAGTCCTGCTGTACTATGGGTTTGCTGTGTCTGGGCTATTACTCAAGTCCAACCTCCAATGTTTTTGTAGATGCTATAATAATATACGTTCTCTCCATTTAATGTAAAATAATTACAGGAGAATGAAAAGAAGATTTTTTTTCTTGGCTTTTGAATTTTTATTTAGTGTTCCAGCAATAAGGCAGCTGCATTAGCATCAGCTGTGGACTTCCTAGATTAAAGAAGACCTAACATTAAGGCATTTCAGTAAGACAAAAACAAATTGTATCGCTTGCCACACTTAAAATTACTACCACAGCCTGCTACTTCTCTAGTGCTACTTTTTTTGCATTACTAATGTAATGCTTAAAAAACAGAGATTCAATTTTTCCCTCTATAAAATCATTCAGAAGATGGAGCAAGCGAAAAATAGAAAAAAATGTCTAGGCTGTAGTTCCAAGCATGAAAAACCCTGGGTTCAGCAACCCCACTTGTAGCCCTCTCTAGCTCGTGGCCCTTCCTACTGCATCCAGAAAGCACTGGTCACTGCTCCAGAAATGCTAAAAACAGAGAAGAAATGATGTATGTGCTGCAGAGGTAAAGCACAGGTGAAGACATTGTTTTGGGAGTTTCCTGCCCCAAATGTGCGATTTCTCCATCTATTTATGCATAAACACTGACGATGGCATTTGGTGACAGAGGCTGTGGGGAGGTTACTGTGGATCCTTCTAATGTAACGTGTCACCTCTTAGTGCCAGCAAAGTGATGATGCTGTCAGGATCTCTGACATACATATAAATAACATATTCAGCATATATAATGCTAGGCAAGTACTACACAAGTTCTTGCTTTATATACATCACAAGAAAATGTATCTTTCAAAAGCTGTCATCTCTTTAAACTAAAAATTCAAGTCAGAGAAAAGAATAACTTTAAAGATACATAATGCATAGCCATTTCCAGAAAAGCTAGAGAAAGAGATAAAGGAAGGTGCTCCTCTCTCTACTAACAGAAACCCAAACAGTTTTCTTTGTTGTTTTGACACAACAGTAGCAGTAAAAAGGGGATGATTTGTCTGGGAAAGTTGGGGCTGGGGACTGTTGTGTTTTTTGAAGACTTGATGTTCTGCTGTCCTTGCGGGTGGATGCAAACCTGAAGCCTGGAAATCCCACAGAGAAGACATGATTTGTTATCCCAAGAGCAACGTTCCTTCTTAACTGCTGCCAGAACCATTCAGAGAAAGACAATTTTCTTTGATGCATTTGCCCATCTTTTTTGTGATGACGTATGTGCTATCAATGTTTATGCCTGCACCGAACACGTCTTTGATGGGACCAAGAGAAACATTATGCACTGATAGGCTTTAATCTACACAAGTACATTTACAGAGGTTGTGTGACATTATTACTGCAAAAACAAAATAATGGGCTTAAACACAGTCGCTAAAGTCAGTACACTGAATATAAACACAAAAATCCTTGTATATAGAAAACCACATCTACAATAAATCCACATTAGTATGATACGTTTGAATAAATTCTTTACCAGTGCAAGTCTGGCACTGGGCTTTATTATCTCATTATTCAGGGTATGCATACAAATTAAACCAGCTTAATACTCCTGGTCCTCAGCTTTACACTAATTACTGATATGGATCCACCATCTCATCTGAACCCTCAGGGTAGAAAACACCACCAATTATTAAGGCAAAATGCAACACTACCCAAATGGATAAACTATGCACGGAAATGCTTTCTATCACCCCTGTACACCCATTTACAAAGAAAATCCACACCAAAATTGAAGGCTATTGCAAAACTCACCTCCCAAGGTGTGCTGCTTTCATCTACTTCCTTTTATGTGAGACAAAGCAACACTTTAGATAATCTTAAAGGTCCCTTCCAACTTAGGCAATTCTATGACTTTTGAAGCCTCAAGTTAATGAGGAAAGCCTACCAAAGCAAACACTCTGCTGTACAAACAAGTTCCCACCTGAAAAAAAAAGGATGCAAAGAAAAACAAGTGATGTTATGTACCTTAACACAACCCAGCTATACTTCAACCAGGACAAGTAGTACAGGAACCTGTAAGGCATGAAATATATGCACACAGGCAGCACAACTTACAAAACCCACTTTTTGAATAGTCTGACTACCAGCCACTGAACCAGTGCCAAGAAGACACAAGTTTAGGGGGAATATCGCTGAAACAACACTTACTCCAAATCAGGAGATGTATGTTCCTGTAAAACTCCAGGATTCAGCCAGGCTCCCCACGTCTTCCTTCATCCTACACTTCGTAGGCTTTCAACTGCTTTTGCGTTACAAAAAGCATTTCAGCAGCAAAGAAACCTGTTTCAAACTGGTACCGCTTAGTCACTACAGCGTAGACAAGCAAGATGCACTTTTTGTGACAACTACCACTGTAATTGCTGACAGCAGAGAGCTGGTGATTTGCCAAGAGCAAAAAAAAAAATAAAAAATAAAAAATTGTGTCACTCCTTTAAGCCACTTTCTATAAACTTTAAAACTGCGATAATTTACTCCTACCTTCCTATCTGAAGCGTGCTGATCAGCAGCTCCCATTCCAGTGGGAAGCTGTCCTTCCAGGAGGAAGCTGTCAGACTGATTAATATGAAAATATAAAATTACACTATTAATACTACCCAAGGGCAGATTTTTGCTGAATATAAACTGTCATAGCTGCTCCACTGAATTTTAGACTGCAAACTGCCATAAACTGCATCAATAAAGGGATGCTCCTCTTCCATTTTCTGGAGCCAGGAGAAATGCTGAGGAAGGCAGGAGATGCGGGGAAGTGTTTGCACAAGAGAGAAGAGGAAAGGAGAACACCAGAGAGGTAATGGCTCGGAGCAGATCTATCTCTTCCCTTGCTGAGAAAACAGGGGGAATAAGTGCTGCCCCTCCCTTACTGTGACAGCACGGCTGAGAATGCGTGTAAGAAGGAAAGAAACCTGAGACAGGATGGTTCAAGGCAAAGGTGATCTTATGCTAACATAAAATTCACGCATTACATCTAAGTTCCACTTATCTAGGCAGCCCATGATATGAACCTTAGTATTTCTACCATGGAAGGTCAAAAATCAACATACATATATATATATACATATATATGAAATACACACACATGCATACCATAGCAGTCTCTCAGCAGCCACTTATAAAGAATGACTGGGAAAACTAAATGATTAAAAGGTCAAAATAAGAGGATATAATAATTTCTGTGAAGTCTGGGGAATTTTAAGACACTCTCGTGAATTTTAAGTTTTGGTAATACTCTGCTGTCTGTGGTTTTCTAGCTCCCCTCCACTTAAGAACACGACTGTACAGATTCTTATATACTAGTGTATTCAGTATAGTACAATAAATCTCATCCATCACAGTCAACTTGTCAAGACATATTTTCCTGCAAAACAGGCCTGAAAGATAAGGGATAGTTATTCATAACTGTTTTATGGTTACACCTCCTGAAAGCACCTTTAATAATTTACTGTATTTTGCTTTTCACCAACAACTTCCAACTCAGATGTGAATGCAAAGTACTTTTTTTTTGTATTTATCTTTGTGATAGACCTCCACTGAAAACAGGAACTGGAAATAGTTCTCCTCAAAAACCCATAAAGCAAAGCACCCACTTTATTTCAAGGTACTCACTGGACCCTACTCTACACTGTTGCCAGGAGGCTGAAGATAACAAAGAGAAGACAAGTTTCTGCTTTAATCTAGCAGAAGGTTCTGGTCAGTGCATATGAGAAAAGTTTACTCTCTATATATCCGCACAAATGGTCTTCAAAGAAACAGCTTTTGCTGCAAATTAACTGTGACATTTGTCAAGAACAGATAGTCTAGCAATCAACTATAAGCTATTTCAAGAGCCAAATTTTTCTACAAACTCAATGCAGGGTTGAATTTGCAACGCTTCAGCGTGGTTAGAGCTCAAACATAAATCTGGCCATGCATTTGGTGCTGGGAAGAAGGTTGCCAGATAAATACGTTCTTCCCCAGCCCTGGCCCTCCTAAGACCTGGATATGAACGGTCATTAGGCTGAGCAGAAGCCATGTCACAGCTTTTACTGCAGTGAAAGCCATTATCACAAATGCTTCCCTCATGAACATAAAAATAGAAATATATTTCTGTTATTAAAACAGATACATCTTGCACGGTCAGCAAACGCTTTCAGGTATTCTTGTGTCTCACCTCCAGACTAATGGACTGATACCAAAGCACTCTCCCTTTCTGCCTTCTCAGCTCCTCCAAGATAAATATTAATGGCAAAGTAGGGAGTAAACACTCAAGTGATTCCTCTACAGCTCTTCAAACTGAGTAAGCGCTTTAAAGTATTTTTTTCCACTGAGTCTTTTCCTCTGAATACTTTCTGGGCTTTGCTTGGGTATCTCCCTCAGTGACATTTAAAGGCTCATGTAAAATTGGGTTTGATGTTTGTGCAAAGCTGCCAGGCGTGGGGACAGCAGCTCTGAGGCCTCCGTGGCAAGTGCATTCTGGGGAAGTAAACTGTAATTTGTCAAAACCTCTCCCTTGGAAAAAAATGCCCTTTGAGAGGTGGTTTTGCAAGGTGGATTGTATCTCTGAGGGTTCAGCCTCTGGGCTCTAACGTCTGCCACCACAGGCTGTGCACCACCAGCAATCTTAAGCCATGAGTAAAGGGACCTCATGCCCCCAAAAAACATTTACAGTAGATGTGTCCTATGTGCTAGTATAGGGGAAATATAGGTAATATGTTCAAGGCACAGCTCTGTTAAGTATCTCTTTACAAGCATTAAGTTTTAATATGGGATGAAGGCAATACAGGTGCCTGTATATCTGAACTGAACACTTAAAAGCAACCACTCGAACTGCAGTAATATTGTGCACTCACCCCCCCACACCACTGGGGAGCTTGTGTTCTTTCATTGAGGCTTTTAAGGTTATGTCTTTCTTTCCTATAATAAGTAGAAAATTAATTAAGTAGACTAAGGCTCTGTCCTTCCATAACGTACAAGATACCTGTACAGTTTGAAAACAGCAGTAAGGCACAGTATTTCTACTTTCTTGCTCCTCTGAGCAGACATTTTAAAAGAGAACTCACTTTGTGCTCCAGTATAAAATAGAGTCTAAATCCCCAAGTAAATGTAAAATGAATAGTCTCTAGTCTGCACATTCTAAAAATAGCTCACATGTACATTATGTTATGAATAATTCCTCAGTTTAGGAATAGTGAAGTGCCTTTTAAAATTTAGACCGCATAGTCTGCAATTTGGACAAACGATATTGCTAGGGGCACTTCTATTTATAAAGGGTAAGCCTGTATAATTTTCTTTTAATAGCATTGTTGCCGGTGCTCCATTTTTCAGGATAATTTGCTTTCGTTGATACAATACTTTATACATGCATATTCATGGAGAATACCAAGGGGGTGTTTTCCATTCATAACTCACAGATATCTTTATGCCTGCCAATTACTCTACCCTAAGTCAACAGCGAACAAGATAATCTTGTATCATCACTCTGTCCATAAGGGATGGGGGGGATTGAGCTGCCAAGGCCAGCTGAGACCAGTGTAATGGAGGAGGAGCTGCAAGAAGGGAAAAGCAGTAGCAGCTGTTTCCATCTGCCTGGGTCACCCTGTGTTGTCCCTGCATCCCCTCCAGCTTGCCAGCAAGCAGCCCACCTCCCCCAGCAAATCCAGCCCCAGCCACCATTCCCCGCTCAGGGCTCACACAGACCCCTGTGGTGCTCAGGGCTGGGCCCCATGGAGCCCCACTGCCCCACGCAGCCCCAGGGGCCGACACTGGCCACCAAGGACCTGCAATCCCGAGCCCCATGGCTATTCCCACCACCCTGCAGCTCCCCAGCTACCTCCACAGAGCTGGGACTGCCTCTGCCTGCCAACCTGCAACCCCAGCCCCTCAAAGCCAGCAGAGACACTCAACTCCATCTTTCCCAACAGCTGCAGCCTGGAAGGACAACCCTCCTGTCATTCCCAGACTTCATCAATCCCCTGTGACATGTCTGGGGTGGGATCTGAAGCTGTTTTGGAAGTGGTTATTGAAGGCTTCTCGATGTTAGTGTTTTGCAGATCTTCCACTTGAGACAGTAAAGCTTAATCTGTGATGATACAAAGCATTCACAACTTCATTTGAAAGAAAATAAAATTTAAAAACCAATGAAATCTGCAGCAACTATGTTCTTGGGCTTTAGGTATCTCCAACAGGACATCCAAGATATATTTCAGTCTGCCCCTCAAGCAGCATGGGCAAATAAACTTTTTTAAGAGGCTTTAATAGAAAAGAGCTAGGTAGATATGTATCCAGATGCAGACTATATAATTTTGTAGATGTCTAAACACAAAACAAAATAACTGTTTCAGTACAAGATAGACAAAGAATCCTTGAAAAACTGATTTAAACACAATAGAAATAAACCTGGACATCTATTTCACTCATGAAGTTAATTAGGAACTTGTTTTACTTGCAATAATTGCATATTGATCATAGCAATTACTGCCGATGAAGCTGGAGAGACAGTTTAAACACATGCCAGGCAGTGCTAATAACAGATTTTGTCCTACAGAGACTGACCACTATGGAAACAAAAGCCTTTTTAAGATGAAACTCTGCTATTCCTTGCTGAATTTCTCATCTTGAACTTGGCTCACAGTTACTTAGAAGCAATTTACGAAGAGTCATGCTTTAATTGACAGTTAATTGCCCAAAGGCTTAATTGCTTCCTTACACGTGAAGTCGGACAGGGGAAAAAAGAATCCTGAGACAATGTCATTTAAAACAGAACTTTGTGGCTCAAAGCGTATCAGTCTATAAATCATAGGAAGAAATGTCATGCAGCGCTGCCTAATGCAACACAGCTCCAGCAAACACACCCGGCTTGGGGCGAGCAACAGGACAGACACTTCAGCAGCTCAAAAATCCGCCACCGGAGCTCCCTGGGGAACGTGTGTCTTCAGGTCTGGCAACCAAAAACCCAAACTCAGTGGGCACTTTTATTTAAGAAAACAATATCGAAGTTACAAGCGGTGACACCTCTTGGGGCTGATGTACTACTGAGCATTCAAGCTGTCGGTGAGCATTAACAAGTCAGATTATTCAACTCGCAACAAATTAAAGAATAGTGAGCATTTATACAATAGATGCGCCAAAAAGGACTATAACAGTAATGTTGCTTCCCACAGTCTTTGCATAATAACAGTCTTAAAAAAGCCATTCTCTTTTCATTTATTCTTTTCTTCTGAAAGGCACAATTATTCCAACAACTCAACATGCTATGCCCTAGCAATTTGTAAATGAAAAACTGAAATGCCGTTCATCAAGACAGGCAAATTAAAACAGGCTATATTTATCAAGCTGTTTGTACAAAATGAAGGAAAACTGCATGTTTACTTCCCTGAACATAACTAAAGCAAACCTGAAGCTGTAACTTCAGCTGCTTCTGGAAATTATTCACAGCAGCTCCTGTCAAACAACTTTTTAAAGCTTTTACCATTTTTAAAAATTATAAACTCCACAGAAAAAAATGCCATAAACTTAAAATTACCAGTTTTCCTGCAAGATGTTGAACTTATGTGACTAAACTTTCATCAAGATGTTATACGTGTGACTCAAAATAAATAAATAAATCACTCTCCATTTCAGGACACAGAACGTGTACAATTAATTGGGACACAGCACAAACAAATCAAAGCAGTGAGAGAAAGCACATGATGCCAAGGAGGGCGACACCTGGGATTTGGGGCGCTTCTGGGAAATAGCTCTAAAACGGGACCCGTCTCTCCTTAAAAACATAGCTCTGATAATTAATTCCTGGTGGTGATGGTAGAGGAGAAATAACTTCATTCCACTCCACTGTGGACTTTTTTTTCCTCTTGCCCCACAATCATACACTTCAGCACCACTTTTGAGTACTTAATAAAAACACACATAAATTCAAAGAGATAGATTACAGACACATCAAACAATATTAATCCATAATCTCTTTTCTTGCTGCATATCCAGGATCAGAAGAACTTATCTGGCATGTTTGTGGTTTTGTTCTAAGAGGAAAAGCACGTAAAGAGGAAGGTTTAAATTTCTTCTAAAATAGTAGGACTGACAGAGTATACATTTATTCCTGGCAGAAAATTCTGTAGTAAATAATTAGCCCTTTACTGGCTGAAGTAAACTGATGAATACCTAAGACGATATGAGTAATTACCATAGCTGAACAATAGCACCAAGGAGCTTGGGAGTGCCCTGAGCAATTGGGCTGTGGAGCTGCTGCTAGGACAGTCTGAGAGAGTTGGGGTTGTTCAGCCTGGAGAAGGGAAGGCTCCAGGGAGACCTCAGAGCCCCTTCCAGTGCCTAAAGGGGATATAGAAAAGATGGGGAGGGACTCTGGAACAGGAAGGGGAATGATAGGATGAGGGAAAAAGGTTTTCAACTGAAAGAGGGGAGATATAGATTAGGTATTAGGAAGAAACTGACTGTGAGGGTGGTGAGACACTGGCCCAGGTTGCCCAGAGAAGCTGTGGATGCCCCATCCCTAGAGGTGTTCAAGGCAAGGCTGAATGGGGGTTTGAGTAACCTGGTCTGGCGTGAGGTGTCCCTACCCAGGGCAGGGGCTTGGAACTCACTGGTCTGTAAAGTCCCTTCCAACTCAAACCATTCTATGACTCTAAAAGGGTTTGGAGATGCTTATGGTTTGTCATGCTTAACAGATGCAAAAAAAAAATACGCTTAATGGGAAAAGTACCTCAAGGTGCTAAATCAAAGATGATATCCAAACACAAGTGCACGGTATAATATATGAAAAGCTCACTAAATTAGTACAAAGAAGAAAAGTACAGTGAAAAGAGCTGAGCAATGAAGAACTGCAGCAGGTTTTCACACTGAGATTTGGACATGTGTTATGGGATGTCTTACACAATTTCCAGCAAGTACAGGCAGCCTCGCTCCAGCATTTATTTTCTACCTTGGCAGGTAACTACCAGGACACGACCAGGACGGCCGTCCTCTAGATGAAGGAATAGGGTCACAGTTCCGAAACAGACGGCTACCCGTGGGACACACGGGAGTCTTGTAAGCTGTCTAGTTAATGGCTTTCATATTTGCATATATATGTGTCCACAGATTATAGCATGCCACAGTTAGAGATGTTACCCAGCTACCATGACTAATTCATTCTCTTCAGTCGGCTGCCCCTGTTCCACAAAGGAGACAGTACTTTTTCTACTAAAATTAAAATTCTTCCCTCACCCATCCTGGGTATTTTGCATCCCAAAATGTCTTTGTAATGCCCCAAAAATCTGTTGGTTTAGTTGCTAATGTTTCTGCTGACCTAGATCTATTCAGAACTCAATTAAGCCGTAATCAAAATTGAAAGCAATAACAGAGCTTGTCCCCTCCTATGCATATCTACATAAGAGGTTAAAATGAACATATTTTAAATCCCTTAGGTGATACGATAGCTTTCAAATTAAAGTATCTCTTTGAAATCTGAAACTATTGTTTTTCAGTTTGGTCAAATTCTCTGGAAGAAAAACAATTACTCACTACCACTCCCTACAAACCTTGGAAAGACCCCGTTCTGTTCTTCTGCTTTTGAAAGATGAGAAGGCTAAAAACACCTCTTGCATGCAAAACCAACCCAAAAAATTCAAAACAGTAGAAAAGAGGTAATATTTCTTAGGCATGAGAATGTCTTGTCAATTTTTCTCCTTTCTATTCTATGTAAACGCCACTTAGAGACTGTATTAAAGAATTCATAAACACGGTATGTCCCAAAATGTGCTGTCTGATCCTGGCACTGATGCCTGTAACCCAAAACAGTGCAAGACAAGTTCCTGATCCTCAAAGATCCTGATTCTGAGCCCACAGAGTTTATGCTGACACCTTCCCAGTATCCACGCCTCAGGGGCTTGCAGCACAGCCTACTTTCCTCTTTTTAAATGACAGTGAACTCGGCTGGGCCACCCCCCAAGCGCACAGTGACATAGATGGCTCTGCCCAGAATAGATGCGAAAGGGGCTGAGGAGCAGGGTGCCAACAGCCAGGAGGGATTCACGACCAACGCGGGCTTTGTAACACGAATGCAGGACACGCAGGGAGAGAGTTAGCAAGTGGTGGAAATTAGGCTTTCGCTTCCAAATAAATTGGGCGTACAGTCATCGTAAAACCAGCCACTTTGCAACATGGATCAGACTGTTCCCAGATCGAGGCCAAAAACCATATGCAATGCAAATTTTCTTTATGTATTCGCTCACAAGAAAAAATAAAGACACTCAAATTTGAAATAACGAAAACTACTGGGTTGCTTTTTTTTTTTTTTTTTAAAGTCATTAGGATTATTTTCAGTCCTGGGAGAGAATACAGCTGCAATGGTGATGGTAAGGGACTGTCCGATGCTCCAGGCCATGGTGGGGAACCCCATGCAAGCCAGGTGGGCCTCCATGGGAAGAAGGTGCAGCCTCCCTGCTCCCCACCTCACCTCTACTCTAAAAATATCCAAGTTTCAAAAGATTTTTAAAAGGTGATATGTCATTACAGTCAGGTGGGAAAAGTTAACATGTAGTCTGGTGTAAGAATTCACTCATACAATACTTCTGTGTGTCAGTATCGCTCAATTTGTTGTAATGACGAAGACAGAATGCTGTCCTACGTGAAGACTTTCACATGAACTTCAATTTTGTGACTCCAACTTGTTTAACTACCACTAATTGCCACTTATTATTACATGCAATTAAAGATGGCTGCAATGGCTCATCATTTTAGAAAGCTTAATTCTTGATTGACCGTTTAAGCTTTTGTAAAACCGGCTGACTACTGTGTAATAATTTTATATGCTTTTGGTTTACTAACAGAATCCAGAAGCTACCTCTCTGAGATCCTCCAAGATTAACATGGTAGTAGAGTACGATCAGACTTCACTGCAAACTGCATACACCAGAGGATTTCACAAATGCAAATGAAACTCAAGAAGGCCTCTTAAAACTACATTTTGAGCCCAATATTGTCATTGATGGGCTGTACCTGAGATTAGCCCCAAAACTTTGCTTTTCATCCTTCCCCTCCATCCTTTCCCACATGGTCTGCTTTGTAGATGGCTGTAACTGTAGATTGAAAAAGACAATTTCCAGGCCACTGATTAAGTAGGGGGTTATTCTCAAAATCTTGATTTTTTATGTGGAAGAAAACATTATTACAAGGAAAGGAGTTAGGAATTTTAGATCCTGTAATGCTCTGCATGAAGCAATAAATAAGGAAAACTGGCAGTGCCACATAATTTTAAGATTTCAGGTTCTAAAAGATACAGATAATAGACTAGCAGAAACTTAGTGGCCAAGTAGCTCAATCCAGTTTACCTTAAAGTAAATTAGGCATAGAATCACTTCATAAAAATCTCAGAAAACAACTAGCAGCGGGCTGCATAAATTCCTGAAATATTTTGTCATTAATTTATCTGTTCCACAGTCTAGCTTTATGTTCACCATACCTGCTGTGGAACCTATTTGCCTTGCATTAATTAACAGACATAGCTTCCAATTAGAAAAAAATGCAACAGAAAATTTATTGCACTCTCATTTGTCACTTTATTTGGCTGTAGTTAACAACATCAATTTATCTTTTTAAAGCACTGCCCTGTTACTTATGGAAACACATGCAACCCACGGTACAAACCGTCAGGCAACACAGGTGTTAATATCTGAAAAGGTACTAAGCCGAGAAGCCAAATTCAAAGTTACAGCTCCCTCCAGCCATCGAGGACTTGACATGCATTAAGAAGAATAACTCCGACTGCTCTCACAGAAAAATTAATACAGTTTCAGTTCAGCAGCCTAAAACCAAGTGTCCCCACAGGAAAACAAACTTCCAAGTTGATATCGAAATGAACTTCATTAGGTCTAATGAGACCAATTATACAGTTAACTACATAAAAACAACCCTTATTTTGAATTATTCATTGAAAAAATTGTTTGATTAAAAGGCAATATTTTTCTGATCAATAGTGCCCTTGTTTTAACCCAGACTGTAGCATCTACAGGCCTCACAATGTTTGGTTTATCTGTATTCAGACATTTGGAATGCTAGGAAAAGTTTTTCCCCCTGCTTCACAGATGGGGAAATGAAGCCCACAAAAGTTAAATAATTACCCAAGGTCACACAGGAACTCTGTAATGGAGAAAAGGCCGGCTGGTAGTGTAATTACTGAGCCAGTCTGTCTCTCTGGTGTATCCAATAAAGGCACTAGTAGTAGGCTTGTAAAGTTAACATAAAAATGAATTTATTTTGGGGAAAATATCCCATGTAACAGGGTCGTAAATTAAGAGTACTTTCTTAAAACAGTCTAATTCTTCATTCTGACTATTTATTTTGTGTACTTCTCTTAAACATTGCCTGGTCCTGAACAAATGCAAAGTTTGCTGTTCAATCATCACAGTAAATGTTTTAAGGCAAACAAAAGTAGGAATAATGACATGACTGTAAAAGCCACCGGCAGCAAAAGCCCAGGGATGCTGCAGTCATGCACTCCAGGCTTACTGACTCCATTCACTCACCCACGGGAAGTCGACCTTCCATCACACGTCAGCTCCGAAGGAATGCATTAAAAGCTGTCTCGCCTTCACGGGGCAGGTTAGAAAACACTTGAGATGGTTTCACATTCCTCCTAAGAGGAGCCCACTCTCACAGTAACATTTTGAAACTTTAAACATACTGAAGAGGTTGAAATACTAAGTCTTTTACAATAATCAGGAAGAAACAAGATACAAAAGGCAGGAATGGCCGCATGCAGCCTTGTATTAGATTTACTACACATGGGCAAACTTTTATCCGAATATATGTTTTACATATTTATATGACATTATTTTTGAGCTTGTTACCAACTGAAAGCTATACTCCTTCATCTGTGGAGCTGAGGAATTGCCTTTTAAGAGAAGGATTTTTCCAGATTGCCCTTTTTTGCAAAGCATTGCCATATTCTCCACATCCAGAAAAAGTCTTGAACAGAAAAGCAAAGAAATTAAGGAGGTAGTAGTGTTTGTGTTAGTCATTTGTAAGATTACAAAAAGAGAAACTTTTTACAATAATATAATTAAGTAAATAATTACATTGATTTAATATTAATGTTATCTGGGAGTATTTATTCCCAGACAGCAATTTCTTCAGCTTAACAGACTGAAAGGAAACTAGTTGATATTTAAATATAAAAACACTTACAGAGGAACAAGCATATTGGGAAGGAATGTAGATTTTCATTAAGCAACAGGAAACAGCGAAGCCAGAGACTACCTCACTAATCCTCGCTGACACCCTTCAGAAGCTACTCAACTATGACTACACAGTTTTTAGCTTTGAGAGACAAGAACTAAACATAAAGTGTTTTGTGCTCACAGGATAGACCTTGTTAAGGAAGGAAAGCTGAAATTGATACAATTGTGGAGAACGACATGGTCCTGTGATCATTTATTTCAAATTTCTAGTGGTTCCTAGGGACCTGTCTACATCACAGGCAGAGGATTTTATATTCTCTAAATAAAAAGAACCCACATCCAAGTGGAAAGCAATGAAAGGATTCATTCCCTGATTGGGAATAAAGTCTTGTACTTATTATGGAGCTTTATTTTACTGTATAAGCCCAAAAGTGTTTGTGCTTCACATCGTGAAGCTGCTCACATTACAATTAAATGTCACTTGATAGTTTTCTGCTCCTCATATTTTACTGCCTATGGGAGAGTTAGTTTTTAATATTTTGTATCATTAAACATTTAGCTAGGCACTTACATAGTCCTCAACCCTGTGATATCTAATTTGTGCCCATCTGTCTTGAAATGATTAGGGCCTAATCTAGTGAATTCGTTGGGCTTGTATTAGACTCTTTCTGAATTATAATGATCAAACATCAGCAAAGGCACTGGAAGATGCTACGTGTTATTGTGAGAGATGCTGATCCCCATAACAGACATCTGCAAGAGGGAGACATACGGATCCAGTGAAAGAAGTAGCGGCTTTGGCTCAGGTGTGTGAAATTCACTACAGCTATCTGGCACTGGCTGAGTTTTTAAATATTTATTTTTCTCCCCCTTCTGAAACACTGCAAATATGTCACTATATGTTTGCCTCTCCTCAAAGCTCACCAGATGGTATTACACTATACGGGGATGTAACTAAAACATACCACTGGACCCAGTTACTCTGCAACAAAAAGGAAAGCTAGGAAGAATTTACTCCCCTCTTCTCCAAATACCAAGGTAAAAACCAATTTTTAAATAATGTATTGTAACAACCAAAGCCCACTTGTGAATACTAATACTTAAATAAAAAGGTCTTTTGTCAAAACAGGCAAGCCTGCCTTTGAGTGGGCTGACATTCCAGCAACAAAATAAGGAAGCAAAGAGAGCAAAAGCTTTGCAAGAACAATTGCCTTCTATGAAGACACACACAAGGCAGGCAAATTTTGGTTTATTGCTATTTTTTGTTTTGCACACATAATGAGTCGTTGTTCTTTGCTTTCTGCCCTTTTACTCACTGCACCCAAGCACAACTGCTGTCTGCTGGGGACGTGCCCATGGTTTCTGCAAAGAGATGTATTTGTTCAACAAACTGTGGACCCACAACTTCATCAGATTAGCAAAGCGCTACTTTCAGCTGATGACTCTATCTGGGCGATCTCATTAGAAATCCACAAAGTGTCAAAGCACTGTACAAGAATCCTTCACTCTTTTCCCATGTGAGAACTTCTGAACGTGAAATAGCTGAACGCACAGTACACATAGATCTCCTATATGCAGGAAACTTTACGAACACCCACGAGATAAGGAATGTATTCATTTGGCATTACATATAACAAATTTAACTACATTTTTTACCCTTCTCCCTGTGTTTCACATTTGTATTACTAAGTGATGAACTAGTATAGTAAATCTAGCCAGGCACTGAATAATGACTTTTCCAGCAACGGAATAAATGGGGACTCAATAAGCATAGTCAGATGTTGCTATGACAGTGAGAAGTTAATGTGCAAAGCTGACAAAAACCCAAAAATATTTGAATATGTTTTGCAATTGCATTTAAAAAATATTTTATTATATTACTGTTCGTACCTTTTTCTAAATCAGACCCTTGAGCTTCTCTTCTGTAGGGCTGCACACTCATCCTATAAAAATCACAGACCACGATTCCCTTGAATAAAATCAAAAAATCTCCTCCCAAACCCACACAATTTGTGTATAAATATTGCACAGAGATAAGGAGGAGGCAATGGGAACCCAGGACTCTTTCCCAGGAGGAAAAGAAAACCAGGACAATACCACATACAAGACGTGACCTGGATCTGAGCATAGATTTAAGATGGGCAGTTTAAGGAGCTCAACTAGAGAGTAGGAGAACTCAGTATTAACACCACATCTGGAAAACAGTGGAGCCAAGTATTAATGAATGGACCAGAGAAAGTGCCTCTTTATTTAGTTTGAAGCAGCCATTCTTATTAACCAGCTCCGAAACACCACCACAAAGAAAGACAAACCACACCTTGTCTGAGGAAATTAATGAGTGTGTCAAGGTGTTGCAAAATTTAGCCCTCCGATATACAGACTGTCAGTCAAGGAAATTATAATAGTAACAGTGATGGATGATCAAGACTTGGCCACAAACAGTGACATTTCAGCTTACAGTGAACAGAAGGTGAAATTTGCACATTCTACCTTTAGCTGTAAAACAAGGAAAGGAAGGGCCAAGAGGAGAGCTTCTAGGGACTCTGCCAGGACATGGGGAGAGAAAGATTAAGCAATAGGAAAAAAAAAAAAAAAAAGCACTGAAAAAGAAGTACAAAAGAGAGGAGGAAGACAACCCTGGACAAGATGAGACATAAAACCACCATGAGGTCTAAGCTCTAATTACATCCCTCGAAGTGTGCTTTGAAACCTTAGCAGTAGTAGCCTAGAGGTTAAAGAATATGGAATATCGTTGGCTCAGGTGTGATAGAATAGTGTCAAAATAAAAGCAGTGAACGGATTCCAAAACATGTTTCCAAGGACTCCTCATGCCTTCGCCAGGTGCTCTAGTAGTATTGGAATTTACCTGCCTGGCACACACAGACCTGCTCTCAGGAGGCAGACATGCCAAAAACCTGTTTTACACAGTGTCGGAGTGGGACAAGCTATACTTGCAAAGGGCAGCACTGCAGTTTGCCTGCCTTGGCTCTGCTGGAAGAAGGAACTTGTATCTATCAGATCAGGGTTTTGTTTAAAGCTTTGTTAAGTTTTGTCCTCAGCACAGGAATACTGCAGCTCCAAGGAGAAAAGCCACCAGGCTATCACATCAAATGAACATTCAAATTCCAAGCATTAGGACTTTTACCACTTCCAGACGACAGCACTCAGGACTTTTTTGAAACTATTAAAACAGTTTTCATAAATATAATTCAATTCCTATGCTTACAGTGTCTTATTTCATTACTGGTGCTCTAGCAACGTGGTTTAATCCCTCATTCTCCAAGTTCTTTATAAAACGATGTAACATATTATAATCCTTATTTGACAAACAAACCTATTGAAAGCAAGATTATATTCCCATAAGAGAATATATGAAAGAAAGGAAAAAAAGAAGTTTCTTTAAGCTCTGGAAAGAAAACTTATAAAACTACATCACCACATTATTATTTCTAGAATGGTGCACTTTGAATTAACTGTAATTGATTTTGCAGAGAATCAATTGTGAAATTAGAGGTTCATTATCTTAATCTCTCCAAAATGTTGGCTTCCCATCAGGTTAAATGAACTCTAAGAAAACAGCAAAACTGATTTAAAATCTCTTTTGTGTCTTTATTATAATATAAATTATAAATGCTTTACAGTTATATGTATGTAAAGCATTAATAATTTTCACCCCTCAAATTTGTACCACTCAGCACATACAGGGATTTCTTATCAAGTTGTTTATCTATTTCTCCCTTACTAACAGTTTGACTGCCTTATGTCATACAAAACGGATCAAACACAAAGACACATATTTTTTGGCTGGTACTCAACAGATGGAAGTATAAAGTCATTTTTACCGTGTTCACTGCTATTTCTACAACCACTTCTACAACTGAAACAGTGATAAAGCAATACTCCTATGTACGTTATGGTACAAGCAGGTCTGTCTTCAAGATTTTTAAACAAAGTGAGAAGAGTCATTCACCTTTATTTCAAGCAACTTTATAATAATAAAGTAATAATACTAAGCAACTTTTTTCCCATTCAAAGATAAATTAACACTTACTTGTGGACTAGCAGTGATCTGTGCTGGACCTAGCATGCTCCCCAAGCTAAATATTTACAATGTAGATAGACTGTGCAACCTATTTTGGAGAGAAAAAAGCTTTAGCCTCCAGAACTTGATGCATCAATGTCAGCACTGTCTTAAAGAGATTTTCTGGAGTGCAGATGAAGCAGATAAACAAACCCAGCAAATACAGTGCTCTGAAGTAGGAATAACGTAGCGTGTTAAGAAATCCATCTGCTGAACTGTTTATGAGGTTTTCACCATACACTTTTGCCACGTCTGGCAGGATTAGCAACCACACTTCTTTTAAGACATGTGGAGGAAAAATTTAAATCAATGTTATTTATGTAACTCATGATGATTTTCAAGTGAACTTGTTAGGATGTGAAGCATTTATTTTCCTGGCTGAATTTCTGAACTGAAACTGCCAAACAGGCAAGCGCTTTTACGGAGACATAAATCTTAATCTTGACCCAAACACCGTTGCTGTGGGATGCTGCAACTGTCGCTAACAACAGTGTGAGGCCCTCAACAAAAGAGGGAAATTTCTCCTATCGTCACGACCTCTGCGATTTGAACCCTGGCAGACAGGAAGGTGAACATTCATCTTACACTACAGCAAATAGTATTTTAAAAGTAATTTGCAAACATGGCTCCTCCTCAGCCAGTTTGTGAACATAATTTTTTAAACTTTCATTTAAACGCATCAGTACAGCATGAATTAAGAACAGTCTGTATTTTCTCCACAGAAGTACCACACAATTTACCAACAGAACAATCTTAAGATCATTTTTAAAAGGCAATGCAGTTAATTGTGTTGCCTTTTAAAAATTATCACTCTTATTTTTAAATTTTGAATTATTTCCTTTTTATTTTGCTCTGCCTGATGTTAGTCATAGTTCTGAAGCAACCAGGAATCTTTAAAATCAGTTGCTAAACTATCATTGCTCATCCATGTAACTCAGACTGATTCCACTGAAGAGACAGACTGCATTCACCACACTTAAATAGACAAAAATACGCTTTAAAAAGACCCAGCCTAAACAATTACTCAAAAATAAACAACCCCCAAACTATTCATTTAATAGCTTTAGTCCCTTGGGTCTGAAACTCATCAGATCAGAGCTGATTGCCACCTACTATTCAGTTCCCTTTGCCATACAGGAGTAAAACTAATTAACCCACCTTTATTACTACAAGAAAACACAGTGTCTAAAGCCTTATTTATAAAACTTACAGCTATTATTAGATAATCTTTGACTTTTCTCTCTAATTTTTGCTATATTGAAGAGTAAACATCAAACTAAATTCCTGCTTTTACATTAAAGAAATTCAAAATTAATAAATACGGCTGAGATGATACCAAACAGGTCAAGATGCATGAAAGCCCATTTGGAATCACAGACATTTTCAATTACAGGGGAAAATAAAACAAAAACCACAACACTGAGACTCCGTGAAATGCAATCAATGAGGCCAAGAGAACGAGAGCTTACTAAACAAACATAATAATATGTCATTTCAGTAAGATTGAAATATACTGATATGTTAAGTATTGGCTCTAATGAAGGCAGCACCTGAGCTCTAACTTCAACATCTAACTAAATTTATAGCAGTATCACATTCAGGTAAACAAAAAAAGGAGCAATATCTACATACAGTATGGGATACTGTGTATTTTGCAACCAGATCATGTAAAAGTGATGGAATAATATGGCACAGATTTTATTCATTAATTATTTGGGAGTTTATCATCACCACTTGCTCTACAGCTGAACTAGTGTCTCAGCTCTGAAGAAACACCATCTAAACTCCGTTGTCCTCTGCCGCACGGAGCTCATTTATTCCCAGTAACTCCTATTCCAGCCACCAGTGTGGTGACAGTCCCTTTTCTCTTCTAGTGACACTGTTTTTCTAGGAACACGCTGCTCCATTTTAGCCACCTTCTGTCTGTAAAAGGCTACTGCTTACTTCACAACCTTATCGTCAAGAATAAATCATTTGTTAACATTAAGAACACTGCACGAATTCAAAGATGCACAGAGAACAACTTTCTTTTAAGCACAGCAATGGCTTCAGTATTTAAGATTTAGTTTAACATGAGAGACATGCACTCATCGAGGGAGGTATTTCATAGAGAAGCCGTTCTGCAAGCGGCTTTTAAATGACTCTAGAACTGCCAGGTTATGGCACATCACTTGAGTTTCTATGGGCTTCACGACAGGTTGCCTAGAGCCAGTGCCAGGAGACCTGTGTATCTTTTCCAATTGAATTTATGGAGCTCAAAATATAAAGGCTTTGCAATGCTATATTTTACTTGCCTTTTAATGGCTGGAAAGAGAGAAGTGCTGTTACTCCTGCTGCCAAGATTCTTCAGCTCCAAAAGTGCAGCAGCTACTTTTAGATCAGAGAGTCCTCAGATTCAACACCCACAAAGTTTCTTCTCTATATATTATGTCTGTTTTGCAGCGTTGTAATGCTGTTAACTCTGTAATGAATATTAATACAGCCTTTGGGGAGATTTGCTCTGTCTCTACTATGCCTTGCGTATTATGAAGCACTTTTAAATCTGCAATAACAGTTTATCATATCAGAGACAAGTAATTCATTGTACCCCAGCACAATGGTGCACACACAAACCCATGCACTCAAAACACCACCTTAATTACCTCTCCAGCTTTCTTCCTACAAAATATATTCTTTCACAACACATGAACTACAGCTGGCTTCTGCTGCTGTAGTTTAAAAAAAAAAAAAAAAAACATTCAGGAAAGAAACTGTGGTAGTTTCCAAAACCTCTGTAATGTTTCTGAAGAATTAATTACTTCTCCCGCAGTTTCCTAGGCTGACTCAAAACCACAAGCAGTTTAACTACCAAAACTACACATTGAAAATAAAAAAAGAGGAGTGCAACAAGGGGTCAGCAGTGAACACTTGTGCCACCAAGGCAATCTTCAGAGGCATTGAAGGGTTTTGAAAAGGAACAAGAGAAATATTTCTAGCGAAACACAGGTGTAAAAACCACACGGAAAGATTGGGGAGGGGGGAGTAGGAAACAGCAGAGAGTGAGTCACAGGAACACTTGAAGATTGCCCCAAGGAGTCAAATGTGAGGTACTACCCTTGCAAGGCAAAACAGGTTCTTTTATGTTATGTTTACACAGGAAAACAAGTGCCTGAAATGCCAATGTTTGTGCATTGGAACCCAGCTAAGAGTGGTGGTCCTGCCCTACATCCCCTCCCTTCCCTTCCCACTGGCTCCACAGCGTAGATATCAGCCTGTAGATACCAGCTGGAAAAAACCACCCAGCTTCTGCCAATTTAGCTTTCTGAAGCAGCTCTTGACAGTAACTCAAGTGTCAGGGCAAGAGGAAGGCAAGGTCAGGGCAGCAGTGAGGGGAAACAGCCTCTTTCAGATCAGCTCAACACCCTGAACCCACATCCTGGTTCTTTCTGCTGACAACTTACTGCTGGGCAGATGAGCTGCAATGCACACACCTCGACGAGAAATAAAAACCACTTTTGCAGTCTCATTCATCCCACTGGAGTAAATTAGTGTATTTTTTACTTTAAAGCAGAAGCAGCTATGAGCAACAGCTGGGTGCTGTGCCCGAGAAGGGAACCTGTAACTGGTGGAAGGAGTCCCAGTAACACACTCACCTGGGGTCAGATCTCAGTGAGCACCAGCCCATAGCTTTGAACTAGCTGGTTGACTTCAGCTAATTTCAACCAGATAGAACACACAGCTTGGCAGAAAAACCAACCTTCATCTCAGTGGAGAAGCTGCACAGGGTTCTATTTCGCTTGCTTGTTTGTTTGCTATGATACAGCAGGCTATAAACAACAAAAGCGAACTCCACAAAACCAACTATCTTTTGGCTTAGCAAGAAACGCCAAACTGGCTACATGAAACAACCTCATTTCAATTCAGTCGGCTGACAGGGCGCTGGGTTTTTATTAGGACAGTACACCTAAGTGGGACTGAGGAATTAGGAAGGCCTCCCCCCCACCTTTTTTTTTTTTGGTAGCACAGTGACGCTGTGGAGGAAGCGAAATCCACAGAGAGTTGATCCAGCAGTGAGACAGAAAACCTTTAACTCTAGTTTTGAGTGTCCAGAAGAACAAAACAAGTAGGGTTGGCAGAAGGCAGCTGTGCCAGTTAAAAGGGTAGATGCAGGATAAAGCAGGACACACTGCATTAGAGTATTTTTAAGAACTCTATGTTGATATAAAGTAATTTAGTGCAAACAAATTAAATGTCAATCTACTGGAACCTCTGCATATGGATGAACCTTAAGAAAATACAGGGTACAGTCTGTGGAAGACTGGCTGGAGCTTTTTGATGAGATTAGAAAGAAACCTACTCTGTGACTCTAAACCCAAAGCAGGCTATACATACAGCAAATTTCCAATGGTACCTGGTCCAACTTTAGATGGTGTTACTCACTGTGGATTAGTGCTTTTTACACCGCGGCCAGTAACTGAGATGTTCTACTGTAATTGTTTTTTCTTCTTTTTAAATAAGGTACAACATACTCCACTAAAAGAGCCACCAAAATACATGTATTTACCGTATTAATGGTTTTCTGAATATTTCAGACAAATGTTTTAACACGAAATTTCAGAATTATTAGGACATTTTTCTTTCTACTAGTATAAAAGCAGGTTTTTCACAAAGGCAAAGAACACCAGGACCACCTGAAAGGCAAAGGACTCGGATGTCTCCCCATGACGCTGGCACTGCTCTCTCATGCTGATTGCTGCCACATCTGCCCTTTTCCATGTCTGCAGCTCTAAAAAGCTGACAGTCTAGTGCAGATTTTTTGATCAGCCAGAAATACTGGCTCTTGAGCCATTTCCTCATTTCCCCCAATCCATAGAGCTAATCAGAATCTGCTAAACATTTCAAGTGCACTTGTTAAAATAATATTTTCACAAAGCTTTCCTCCACAGAATTTGATTCTGTTTACTCATAACTTTTTGATAGGGCCAAGAACTGCTAAAATCAAAGCAAATTACCCATTGTGTCTCTTGAAACCTTTTGGTGTCCTGCAAGCTTCTGTAGAACAGCAGTTTGCATTTTGGACTTTCCTCTATTTCATTCTTGCCACAATGGCATCTGAATTTAGCATGCAACCTAAACGAGCTATTGCCAGTTTTTGCCATGTTAAGTCGTACGCAAACATTTGATGCTCAATATCACACTGAGGATTTTTGTTTCTGCATTTAAAGACTAGGACTTGACTTGTGAGCAAGAGTGTGTGCATGCCTGTTTGTGTATCTGACATATTCTTCAACTTCAGAGATCAGCAGAATAAATCAAAAGACATAATACCTAAGAAAGCTGACTGATAAATAAATTTCTTCTAACACTTACACATTTAATCAGTATCTTAGTTAGGATATTCCCTCTCTCCAGATACTGCATCTCTAACTGAATAGCAGGAGGATTATTGTAGGCACACAGGCGTTGTCACGGAGAATTAATCAAGTTGCATTTACTTGTGCCATTTATGGTAAAATAATTGTGGCCTTTCTGATAAAACAAAGCAAGGACCACTTCTTGGAAAATATTTATTTATATATATAAAAAATCCTGCCTTAGATCTGCAACTGGATCTTAATACATCACCAAGAAAGAAAATGTTCTTCCTTGCAAGGCAGTCTAAGGGAGCGGTTACTTGTAAGCATCACTTGAACACGGCATCACGCGTTCAAGACACTGTATGGAGTTAAATGTTCCTAAAATATGGTAATACGTTTTGTCCTGATTACAAACAGAAGATGAGAGCTGTATACTTCAGTGCAAAGTTTTTTATGTAGGACAAAGCAAAAAGCAGATGGGGAATAACATCACATTAATTCAGACAGGCGAGAACGGCTAGCAACAGACCACATCCGAGACATACTCTGCTACAGACATCTTACACGACTAGAGAAAATCTCAAACTGGAAAATATTCAAATGAAAAAGTATGCATGAAAAAATTAGCACATTTATAGGGGCTTGGAAGTCAGCATTGCACTGGAAGGCCAGAGTAACTTCACAGCTGGGAATTCACACCAGTGACCACTCCTGCAAAGATCTACCAAGTCCCTGCCAGCTCTGCCCACTGACTGGAGATTTTCCACATGCAGAAATCTTTTTATAACATCTTGAACTTCAGCGTTTGACCTCTGTCTTTAAACTGCTCTTTCCTATTCGATCACCCAATAGATTTGTAGATTTTGCAAACAAATGCATGTTTGTGTCACAGGACAAATTAGATAATTTTAACTAATTATACTGAGTTTATCAGTCCCTTTTTCTCTGTTGTAGCTATGAATACTATTTTGAGGTCTACTGGACTAGTAAGACTACTTTTTTCTTCTCCTTTACTGAACTGCCAAGCACTGAAGAAAACTGCTTGAGTCCAGTCAAAATATTGTCAAATTACAGATGAGTTCAGTTTCAACTTCTGGCTTTGCTCCTATGATAAAAGTAAGATTACTTCAAACTATTATAATTTCTTTTCCCAAACAGACTTGCTCTGCTAGCAAGTGTTTGTCAGTTTGCATCACAGCTGTAACAGTCATTCCCAAAAAGTGTATTTCCACGTCTCTTAATCTTAGAATACAATGTTTTCTTGTCACACAACTGCTCAGTTGATAAAGAACTTGTCTCTTCTAAAATGGCATTATTTCTCTACAGAAATGTCATATATTAAGATAGGATTAATTTAAGACTGGACTAATAAATACAAAAATTATTTTGAAGGACCATGTTTACAATAGATACTCAAAATATTTTGAAAGCAAAACGTGGTTTCCACAATAAAAGAATTAGCGAAACAAGTTTTTGTATACTACCACTCTATTTCAATGGCAGATATAATACACACAGCAAATACTCAGCCTCTGACATGCTTACACAGCTTTACAGAGGTACTAAAAACCCATTTCCTATTGTTTCACTTGGAACACAATTCAAAATAACAAATCTTCAATACCTTCTTGACTAACAGAGACCTAAACAGCAATAATGCTCACAGATCCTTCATCTTCTAGAGAAATTCATCTACCTTGAGTTCTCCATTCCCAATATTTGACTCTGATAAACTTGGTTGATGAGCATCTGTAGCCTTCAAATAGCAAACGTTCAGTGAAACCTCTTGCTCTTCTTCAGTTGTCGAAGTAACACATTTCCTCCAAGTATACTTACATTTTTGCTAAAGAAACCACCACCTTTTTTTAAGATGGAAGAAAATTTAATGAATTGGGTTCTCTCTCATACTTTACATGCCTCTTTCAAGGCCTCTGTTTTCCTGTATTAGCACACATTAGTTCCAGAGTCTTTGAACAAGTTCCCGCAGAGCGAGATCACCATCCACCCAAGGCGTTCCCCTGACATAATAAATAGTTGTCATTCCAGTCATCTTCTGTCAGCCAAACAAGGACTGAAAACACCATCTGGGAGAATCACAAGAGGACAACTACTAGTCCTGGACATCCTAACAAATAGCAGAAATGGATGTGATACAGCTGCACAATGCTGCAGTTCTTATCCTCTTTGTGGTCCTCGTCATCTCTTTCCACACACTAAATCATTTCTTTTTTGGTCTCAAAGTTCTGTTTCCATTTAATCTAGATATTCATCTTGCAACTAAAGAAGTCTTGAGAACTTTAAGATGCAGTGGGAAAGGCAGCAGTCACATCAAGATTACAACCAGGGAGCAATGAATTGTTCAGATGATATAAATCCACAATTTTTACTGTATGGACAATTTAAAAAATGTACAAACTTCTCTTTTAGGGCAGTTTTAGGCAACCTTTATGAAATGGGACCAAAAAGGTACTCCAACAAACTCTCTAATCACCTCCTTTGTTAAATCCACTCTGCACTGACACAGCAAAGATTACAAGCAAACCACTACCTTCCTACAGTCAAATGACAAGCAAGTTGTCTACTTATAAGCAATGAAAGCAAAAGATCACTGACCCTAAACTTACACCCATGTAATAACAGCTTTAATTTTAAATAGGACTTCTCTTAACTTTCAATTAAATACATTTTCAGTGTATGAAATCTTTATGGCTATTGTCTGCTTTCAACTTAAAAAGAACAGTTACGTTTTGCAGTATGACCTCCTACTGTTTATGTACATGCTATGACCAAACATGTGGAATGTTTCTCCTCACACTTGATTCATTAACTGAGTATGTATGCAAATTTCTCATCCAGAAAAAAAGAAGCATGACTAACCCTGATGAAATCCAGATACAGTGCTTTGCAAGCTTCCCTATTTGTGTTTCAAAACCATATAAAGCCAAATTGCCAAGTTCAGATTGAGGTTCAGTTTTTGAGACAGGACAGAAGTATTTAAAGTCTATACTTCAAAAGCTGTATAAAAAATAATAAAACCTAATATCCATAGAATGAATAATTAGTAGTAAATTCTCTCATACAGCAGAATCGGAAACGGCACTTTTATCTTTTCTTACTAACTAGAATTCCAAGCTAATGAACAAAGATCTGGTTTCACGCACAAATACCAAGTATAACTCCCACAACAGCTAACAAATATTTCATTTAAGCAGTTAAACATTTCAACTTTGTCGTTGGGGAAAATGACGAGGAATTAAGTAGGTCTGGCGGAGACAGCAGAAGATCTATTTATACTGAAGATAATCTATACTACTATGCTGAAGTGCTTATTTTAAAGAGCTTCTTTGCATATTGCCAGCATGTGGCTGTTGTAAGACGGAGATGCATACAGGCTAACTTTACACATCATTATTCAGTCTTAAAGAGTGCTGCAACAGCTACAGGAGGTGTGGTACGCAAGATGGCTCAAACAAGCTTGCACACGCCAGAGTCACAGTGATGACGGGGGCACAGGCATGCCTTTGTCTCCAAATCATCATAAACCTGATACAATAGTGCATTCTGCTGTAATATTCCTCCTCTTCTTAAGACACATTCAAAATGAGTGTTAAATCCATTTTAGCCTCAGGCTTCTGTACAACATGCTCTTTTTCCTGATGAACTCATGGTAAAGCAGGAGTTGCGTCTCTGCAAATCTTGAAGTACTACAGTGTACTGCAATTAAGAGAGAAACACCCAGACAGAAATATGCAACTCAACTCCAATATTACCTCCCAGTCCAGCACTGGAATATCAGATGTTACAAAATACACATAAATATATTGAGACTGCATCTTGCTCACAGAGTAGTCATCTTTCCCTCTTCACTTTTGTCCCAAACAACAAATAGCTCTTCTATGAAGAGCTCTGCAAACAACACAAGTGGAAACAGAAGATGCTCATGAATACCTAAGAAAACTTAGAAACTTCTCTTTACAGCTGCCCACGCACACAAATATTTTTGTATTGTCACTGCTTCTGTCTGAACTGCTGGTGGCATTCATTAGAAGGTCCTCAAGACAGAGCAATCCAGCTGCAGGAGCAGCAGGGTTCCTGATTACTACACAGAAACAGGCTCTGCTGTGCTTGCGTTTAAGTCAGTACATCGGTCCCTCTTGACCTTTGTTTCAATCTTTGTTTTCAGGCTGAAACAGATATTCTTATCTTGACCAGAATAAATTAGGAAACAAATGAATTGATTTTGTTTTTCTATATGAAGAAAGGGAAAAGTCTTGACTTGTGTCACTTTTTTTTTTTTTAAACTTTCCCTCAAATCTCACTTTGGACTGATGAGATCTTCAGTTTTTATTCTCTGATAAATTAAGAAGTCAAGCTCTTTTTGTGCTGTAAATAGTGTCCCAAAATGCCATAAATCATAAATTCTGCTAAGGAAAGAGAAAGAAAGACCGGGATAAGAAAGCCTGCACTTATGTCTCCCCTTATAGGTACATGCTCCAAAGGCGCCAGGTACCTGACAGAAATGCGAGGTATGCACCAGGCAGTTGAGCCCATACTTACTTTGGTCCCTTTGGAATTTAGCTGTAATTTAAAATAGCTCTGCTCTTTTCAAGTTCATGCAAATAAGAGATCATTAACATGTTTACTAATTCCAAGTGGTTAAAATGGTCTCAAATATTGACAGTTATTACATCTGAAATAGTAGTGTTGCAAAATCAGGACAGGTCAAAGAAACACTGACTTCGGATCTCTTGCTGAAGTGCAAGGAACACTGGTAACTCCTGGAACAGCTCATAGTCTTTAATTTATCAACATAGAGCATGGCAGCTAGAGAGTTAGAGGAAAAACCACAGAGCTGCCAGTTCGAGTTCCCTCCAGGCATCTGTACACCTGTGTATGCCTGCGGGAATCCAGGCCAGTGCTTTCAAAATCCAGATGCAAAGGGGTGTTCTTGCAAACTCCTTAAGTACATTGATTGGAGCTGTGCTTCCCAGGACACAGGCATCCGCAGAGGTGCGTTAGTGAAAAAAAGCTTTCCTGGAGTGTTTTGACTCATTTTCTTGCTATAAAGACAATTTCACGACAGGATCTTCAGCTCCCACATTTGAGTAAGTTCTTTGGTATTCCAGCTTAATGACTGAAGTAGAAAAGGCAATGGTGATGCATTTTGAAACTATTTATTGGGGAATCTTCATTTTCTGGCAGTTCAAGTTCTGGGCATTAGCTCATTCCTATTTACCCCTAGGGGTAAGTAGACTCCTTACCTCTACAAAATATTTATATAGATGAGTGCTCCTTTTGAACATTCATCATCTCTCTCCCTCCTTTTTTTTTTTTTTTTTTAATTTCACTAATTCTTGTTTTACAAAAATAATGCCTGGTTATTTCCAATGGTGTGGAGTTGTTTAAGCTTTAGGCAATAGTAAGATCCTTGTTCAGCTGGGGTACAAACCCACTTTCTTCTTCTGGTTCATCTAATTTCCTCTCCTCATGTGGCCATACAGAGACATGGTAAAACAGACACTTCACTCCGATTTTAATTCATTTAATTTCCTTCTATTATTACCAACTCATCCCTTTTCACCTTGAAACGCCCCTCACTGCTAAGGGCAATTTTCCTGTGATACAGCACTCGAATTCAAGAAAAATTGGGCAGTCTTAAATGTTTTATTAACTTAACTTTGAAAGTCAAAACCAAAACCACACCAAGATCTGCTGGGGCTTTTCATTAAAAGCATAAAAAAACCCCTTATGTTGCCTAATTTAACTTTTATTCCCCCTTATTTGAATCAGAAAAATTACCCATACTTGCTTCCAGCCTCCACACTGCTAATGTGTTTGCATTCCCAGCCTCTTAGAACTCAAAAGCTTCCAAAAGATTTTAGTCTTTAAGGGCATTTATTTAACTCTCAACACCAGAAAATTAGAGAGGAGAAAGAGTACTGCCTCAGGAACCCACACTGCAACACCTGCAGCAGTTAAATTACAAGCTGTAGATTGCTTGCAGTGACTCTCCTTTATGTTGCTCAAGAGAGGACAAATTATGCCAAGTTTACAAGTCTTGCCATTAGCTCCC
Source organism: Pedionomus torquatus (assembly GCA_013398155.1). Taxonomy (NCBI): domain Eukaryota; kingdom Metazoa; phylum Chordata; class Aves; order Charadriiformes; family Pedionomidae; genus Pedionomus; species Pedionomus torquatus. The sequence goes on from VZRU01016241.1 coordinate 118,748, forward strand.
TACTCTGAAAGACTCTTGCTGGCAGAGAAAGGGAGCACCGAGTCCCCCTTCCAGAGAAGCAGGTGAGCAGAGAGATTATGTTCAGCTTCTTCCCCTGCACAGTAGCACAGAGAAGGGCTGGAAGCTCTGGGGGTTAATTCAGTTAATTGGTTATGTGCTTGGGTCTCCTGAAACTGCCAGGCAGACCTCCTCCAGCTCCAGAAATGACTGACCAAGCGCCAGACTCGAAGGTCGGGCGCATGATGAGTTTGTGACATCCACAGTGAGTTTCAGCTATCAAACCAGCCACTGCGACTGGGAGTTCACTTAATGAGAAACCAGCTGTGCTCCTCACCCTGCTCATGTCATGTCTAACAGCTGGTCATCCTCACACTCATGCCTTGCAATTGAGATCCCTTTTTAAAACAAAAATTCTGTTTCACAACAGAATGCTGCAAGAATTAATTTAAAATATGACAGACAGTAGCACAGCACTTGCCCCAGGTTCAAACCAGGGTTTCTTACAGTGACAGGGACACATCAGTAACATTATTTTAGCACAAAGGACAACCACTAAGATCAATGTGAAATAAACACTGATGCTGCTAGGTCTTAGGTACCATTATTTTCTTGATAGCCACATTAAGAAACAGAACTGAAGAGTACAAAACCCAGCAGGTAGGTGATGGTGTTACATTAGGTAACGGAAAGCACACAGTTAATGCTGGTGTCCAACGGAGAGAGGCAGGAAAAAAAGGAGCAGTTGCACCTGGAGGAGGAGAGAGGAGCTATAAAGTTCTATTTTCAGTTGTGTTACTGACTTGTATCAGACCAGCCAAGGGACATAAGCAGAAATTTAAGCCTGTAAAATGATCTGAAAACACCTGTTCAGAGGTATAATATGTTTTTGTGACACAATTTTGAAATACTTCGAATCAGAAGCACAGTGAGGTCAACTTCAAGTCACTGTGAAAGACAAAATACTAAGTTTTCAATTTGTACATAAAAAAATAATAATTAAATTAAACAGTGTTTGTCACTGTGAACTTATTTATCTTTCCTATGAATTGGGAGTGCTGAGAAACTCAGTAACAAAACATTCCAGTAAAAATATCTCTCTTCACTATAATAGGTTTGAGGTCATGGCCTTTCATGTTATTCATCAACATGATTTTCATCTTCCTTCAGTCAGGTTTTTCCTTAATAAGAGGATGCACAACCCACATGCCAAAAAAGCTTTTAAAACCTACATTCAAACCAACTAATTCCAATATGCAGCTGGATACACTTTCTGTTGGCTCTTCTGCCATGGCATCATGATACTGTTGATAGTTTATTAGAAGCAGCCATCTCAATTGCCAGTCTTGAAAGTTTACACAAACACTTTAGAATATACAAACTCTCCAACTCATGCAACTGAAAGAGTTCAAACCCCAACACATCCCAAGAGATGCTCTAATATACTCAGAGTATTTTTCTAGTCACCACACGCAGACCTGCAGCACAAACCCGTATGCAGCTACTGTCTTGAGCTGCTGTATGTCACTACCAGGCAGACTTAGCACTGTTCTTTACAAGGAGGCACATAAACTAGACAAAAGCTGTTTTTTAAAAACAAAAACAACACATTATTTAAAAATAAAACTATTAATGACATTTCTATCTCAGAGCCTGAGAATATAATCTATCACCTTAATAAAATAACAGATAAGAAATGTCACATACTTTCCTCTGAATGTTAAAGAAAAATAGTTACTGAACTGGTAATACCAAGGTACCATTTTTCCTACCAGAGGTACTGGCAAAGGGTCTTGAGCAGATTTAGGTGAGGACATCAATACTCTAGCAAAGAACACCTTAAAGGATGGCAGGTTCTCCTAAGCAGGAAAAAATGTGGGGTTTTTGAGCTTATTGACTATCTTATCATCACTCTCTTCGAAGAGCTTTGCTTGATCAGGTGGAATTACCTCCAATTCTTGCCTGTCTTGATCTAATACAAGTTATTACTAGAGGCTGAGGAGACTGTACCTGACCTCATCACAGACAATCTGGCTACAGAGTCCAGGTCTTGGGAGAAGATGCTTGATAAGAGGGCCTCTGTGACAAAACTGACCTTAAAAGTCCCAGAAGCGTCTCAAATCAATTCACCCTCCAGGGGCCGAAGAAGTTATATATAATTAGTTCTAGATGCAAATCACTCAGTAACTTCTAAGAAATGTAGATAAATTATTTGCCCTCGTATTTATTTTTTTGTCCTGCTTTCCCTTATGGTTACAATATTCACACAAAAAAAAGGCAAAAAAAAAAATCTCACCAAATAAATAATTGATCATAAATATCCTTTTCCTTTTCCAAAACAATAAAAAAATAAAAATAAAGTAAATCAGTACATCAGGATACATAATTGCTAAAGTAAATACTAAAGCAAAAAAAAAGAATTCAGGTTGATGATTTAAACGTTTGTCAATTAAAACCATCACAGAAAGTGCTTATTTAAAGCACTGATTGAAATAATTCCATCCTGGAGGCAGGAGATTGCTCCTGCCCTCAAAGTTAAAAATAATATCACCATTAACCTCAGCAACAATTTTCTAATTGCCAAAGATTATAAATCTTTTATGCAACATTCATCCATAGAGAATTCAATCACTCTGCCTTCCAAAACCACTACTGTAATAGTAGTTGTAAGGCAAGTCCCTTTTAAAAATAAGTCAAAATTTTGTGGTGTATTTTATATGAAAGCATAAAACATTTTTTAAAATGAAAAAGTCTGTCATAGCAATCTCTTTGTAAACTAATGCAGCGTCTCGCATTACTATTTATGCATGAAACATAAGGAAGAAGAGGGACTGCTTGGAGCTCTTCTCTGACATGTCGATGCCAATTGGCACTATGTAACAGGCAGCTGGTCCTGCATTTTGTTCTCTAAGTCCTCAGCAATAAGGACTGTCAATACATGCCAGCAAAGCAGTGCCCATCAGTAGAAACAAAGAGGGCAAAGTTTAGTTTTCAGAGCATCCAGAGTTACAAAAGTGTTAGCGCTCTTTCAAGAGCCGTAAAGAAATGCTGCCAAAATGCACACTCATGCTTCTCTGTTCTTAAGCCACAGAAATAACCCTTACACATACATCTCTCGGGGTCTGAATCTCAGGCAGTTTATAAACAACACTACACTGAAACTGCAAGCAGTTTTCCTATGGCTGCCTGGTGACCTTGCTAGGACAGTGTGCTATTAAATACATCCAAGCCTTACAGCAATCTAAAATTAACACAAGTTATGATGCAAAAAATACACACTACTCTACCTTTTCTACTCACATTCTTGTCTTCAAGTCCCAAACTCAACTCTTCTGATACCCCTCATCCTCTTTCTGCATCAGAGTTCCCGTGCCACATTATTCCAGTAAGAACACTGGACTGTTGCGATTGCACGGACAGAAAAAGCAGCAACAGCTTTTTTTTTAAGCAGTTACTGAAAAAATGACTTTTCTTCTCATGGTTCAGAGTTAACTGCATCTCCCAACACCTGACCAGCAAGTACGCAGCAGGAGGCCACTCTCCTTCACTTCTCTCCACCAGGAATCCCCGGAGCTTCCTGCCCACAGGCAGACCCAACGGGGCTTAGTCCTTGTGTCAGCAGCTGTGACCAGGTGTGCTGATCATCACCATCCCAGTATCAGGTGACGGTTATCATAGACCTTTCACCACAAAATCAAGCAGGATTAGAAATTACAAATGTCAATTGCAGAAGAATATGAGTTATAACACAACCACCTATATGTACTGTAATCCTATTGACTTCGGTCAGTTTGCTGTCTCCCAGTTAATGCCACTTCAGGGAAATGGGATTCAGTCTCCCTTGCCAGCTTTGCTGCTTATGAACTGGAGACACATTTTACCTATTTTGTACTTATGTTCCAGCTTCACCTGCATGATTTCCCTTTTCTTCCATACCAATAAAAGGCTGAATTTAGGATGATAAGAAGTAAATATTTAATGAATATGAACATACTAGTTTTGTTCAGTGGGATCATCTAGACTCCTGTTCAACTTCTTTGCTTCCCAGCAGAAATAAATCCATTGCAAACAATGTAATCACACAGACATGACCTTAAAAAACCACACTAGAAGCACCTTCAGTATTCTGCATAGGGTCCTATACATCTTTAAAAAGACATAAGTAATTGAAAAACAAAACAAAACAGAACAAAAACAAAACCAGAAAAATTTAAAAATAACCCACTCACACTCAAATGCAGGAAAGCAGATGAAAGCTCAGGGCTATGAACACATTTCACAATAAGACAATGAACATGTTTCATCCTCTCCTTCCTCCTGCTCCCATACTTATGTTTTCATTCCTGAAGCACACAGCATCGGGTTGGCATTTTATTTAATGCTAACCACAGTCTGATATTTGAATACCTCAGCTTTAGCACGTGTTTGGAAGAGACATACATTTCAGGGAAAGTTTAGGCAATTTTGAGGTGCAGTCCACATGTAGACTACCTGCAAAGAAATCCTGCTCCCATAAGTTTAAAGAAGTGCAAGTGAGCCATGGTACACCAGAGAACTTTATTACGGGCCATGCACTTTCACTTATCAGAAGAAATGTTTCATGTCCTCCAGCAGTTTTCTATCTGGTACAGAATGAAAAAATAAAGAGATTTATTACATTAAAAAGTGTATTGATTGAAAGCACTACTGTATGACAGTTTCGGCTATTATAGCCGAACTTAATAAAATCAAATGTTTACCCCTGAAGGTGATTTTGAGAAATACAGGTTTTTTCAACATTTATGACAATGAGAAAATTTGCAAGGGATAACATTTTAGCACTGAAAGTAAATGCAAATAAATGTTCATTTCTCCAGGGGATCTTTGAGGTTTGCCGACATGACGTGCTATGGATAATTGCATTGTGGTTTAGCAGTAAAAACACGTACTTTGATTGTCTGGCTGGAGATGTCAGCTGCTCACACAGCTGTGAATCAGACAAGGTCGGAGATGATGAGAGCCAGCAACGTTTCAGCATCATAATCAATTTGTACCAGCAGCAGCAGGATTGGTACTGTGTGTGGCCACGTGGCTTTCAGAAGTTCATTATGGCACCCAACCGAAAGAACGATCTTCTTCCTCTCCCCTCATTCGCTTTGCTCCATCACTCTGTTCACACTCCATCACAACTTGGATGCTGCTTTTCTGCGGGTCCAATGCCCTGGCCCTGCCCAGTGCCATACATAACCACTCAGCAGCTACTTTCTTGGAATAACTCTTCTACAAGAGTAGAAAGAAACATAGATTTTTCCCATACAGATTATTTTTATGGCCTTAAAATTACCCTAGACCCGAAAGCCTAATCTTAAACTGTACTTTCTGTTCTTTTTACTTCTGGAATGTAATCAGGATAATTCACTTATACCCAATTGGGAATGGATCTGCCATCTAAATATCAGGCCTTATGGCACAAACAGGCAGTTATTTAAACTGCAATTTACACCCTCTCACCAGTCTCCCCTACTTACCCTGACATGAGTATTTATTAGTATTGTGGCATCTGCAAACATTTTTTCTTGTAAACTGCAATAAAATTTATATTTTTTTAAAGCTATGCTGCTTTCAAATGAAATCTCTACATTTGGCAGTAAGTTTTAAACTGTTTTAATAAACACATGAGCTGAAGTGTTTAATACTAACCAAACAACAGGAGCAAAAGCACACTAACAGTCCAAAAGAAATAAATTATCCAACTTTTTTGCATCTACTGATTCTGCATACAATTTAAAAGGGCCCTGAGATCATGAAACGTCTGTCTGTACATCTTTGTAGAGCTGGAAGCTTCCTTTCAGACTTGCCTTATCTGTCATCTTTGTTGTCTTATTACCTTCAGGGTGAACTGAAACTCTACAGGGCTAAAAAAGACAAAGGGTGATTAAATCTTCTGGACCTTCTATTGCAGGGAAGATCTCTTGGGCTGGCCATGAGCCAGAGAAACTGGTCTGTCCAGTCAGACTGGTATCTAGTGACAGTCACTGATGGTGAACTGGTGATGATAACGTGAACCTGATTAGGGTACCAGCAGCAGAAGCGAACCTGCAGTTATAAAAGCTGTTTTAATGAAAAAAGAACCTCACTCATACCTGTTCCCTATTTCAGAAGGCAGTGGCATGGGTCACACATTCCTGAACTTGTTACAGAGGTTTTCAAATTGGGATGCGCACGCAAGCACACACACTGCTAGGAATACGCAGATCATTTTAATCAGCGTGGATGTGCCACGCAGTATGAGCAGCAACAGCTCCCATTACTGCTCATCTCTGGCATCCAGCCTGAGATGCAGGACGAGCACCCAGGCAAAGGCAGCTACTGCTGACACGTACGGCTCTTCCTGCATCTGTTTGGGTCCCAGCACCTGTGGGGATCTACCTGGTACAAAGACCCACTGGGAAACAGAGCACAGCTTGTGGAGGTAGAGCTTCCCCAGCATGGATGAAGGTGTAAGGGTTCATGGGATCATCAGGTACGAAAACAGGGTCACAAAATTGCCTGGACAGCAGGAGACAGAGGTGAGACGGCTTGCTTTGCAGGGACACAGAGTAAGGAGGATGGCAGTAGTGTTCAAAGGGTGAGTTCACTTAAACTTTCACGTTTAAACAAATACTGCAGTGAAGAAGTGGAGCTAGAGGTGTACGATATCCATGTATAATTATAGCAGCTGCCACCCTTAAATTAGTTTTGGGAACTCTCCTTTCAAGGGCATAGATTCAAACTGTGATAAATGATTTAGTCCCAGCACTGTTCCATATTGACACGAATCAGGGGAACACATTTCACAAAACCAAAGAGCACTACAGAAGGACTATATAAGCATTTTATTCCTTTTCCTAGATCTATCAGTATCTATGCTGTGCTTGAAGAAAAGAGCAAGTCCTGAACCTCAAGATCAAAGAAACATTAGTGCCAAAAACCTTTAGATTGCCTTTCTGGATCAATCCTTGACCAATCTCATGCATGACCATTTCCGAAGAGATCAGCATATCCAAATGCTCCTCGGGATGGAGGCAAGGTATAGCACTGCCTGTAGTTTCACTTCTGCGAAAGCAATACCTACATGGTGAGAAAGTGCAATAGGTGGGTCAGATGAAGGAGAACCAGGCTGAAGGGTCCTGAGAGCAGGGGAAAACTTAGAGGTGGTGGATCCAGTACATGGGAACCCAGCAACTACTATGGGGCCCTCCTCCAGGGCCACAGCTGCTGTAGAAAATTGCAGCCACTGGCAAAAACTAAACAGCAGCAATACAAAGTATCTCTATGCCAGGAGACTGTTTAAAAATTGAAACCGCCGGAAGCCAAAACTCAATTTTAAGGAACAATTTACACCATAAATATTTGGATCTGCAACAAGAGGGAGGAACAAGAAATAGTACTCTAGTCCAAAAGAGGTACTTGAAAGCATGACAGAGCTAGAGCAATCTGCTATGTTAACTGACAGACATGACAGAAGAATCTGAAGTTTCTTTCTCTCACACTATTAAACACAAAAATGTCCAAGTTCCTGACCTGTAGAATGGAACTGATCAAAATCCTACTGCCTCAAAACTGTTTATGATACACCCAGGCTGGACACCAGGTTAAGCAAGACTAGCTAACAAGTCTTCACCATTGCCTACGTTGTGTGGGAAGCAGTATCAGGAGCACAAAGCAGCACATTTTTAAAGAATTTAAGATGTTACTAATTTCTGAGCCTTGATCTGTCTTTAGAGATTGCGTATGTATCTAAGGACATGGCCCCAGGAGCGCTACCACAGGGTATCAAGTTAAAAAGTGCCAGGCACTCTAACGACTGCGGTCTGAACATTCCTGTTTGGTAGTTGTGAAATCCCCTCCCCATCTACGGCAATGGACACGCTGCAGAGCATTGACCACGCAGCAAGAGCACACACTTCCTACGGAGCAGTTTGAGTTACTCAAGTTCATGGAGAAACTTAAACGACTTTCATAACCTGAAAGCATCTAAGAATCAAAACTGATTTAATTGAACCCGTGGCAATCTGTTGGCTGCCTGTGTGCCCAAACATGGCAGCACCGATCCAAGCTAAGCTGGCAGACTGCATTTAAAATTAATTGACTTCTTGATTTTTATAAGAATTGAGAAAGACTCAATTCTACACCCAATGATACAGCTGTGAATGGAAGCGATAAAGAGTTCCTACTTCCAATTACATATTTTTACACCATTCTAATCCATTTTAAGTCACAGTTTTATACAACAAATGAACATATAGTGTAGGCCTAGAAATCAAATAAGCGTGGTTTTGTAGGGTGAAAATCATAACCCTGTAATGTGATAGCCAAGAATCAGAACTTGGATAAACTAAACAAAATGACAGAAATGTTTCTATATATCATTTTGGCATATATTTTAGGCCACTAGCGTGGAATTTATAAGCAGATTTGACACTTGCATATCAACATGACCTCACCTATGTAAATATTTATTCAAATATCTAGGCATTTTGCAGAGGATTCTAGATTATAAACTGAAGGAAATTACTGTAAAAGGAAAATCATCCCAGCAGTTTCTTTTTGAAAACTGCAATGCCTCAAAGACTTCACCTTACAACCAGGCTATAAAATCCATATAAACTCAAAACTGTTGTTTGATTTATTCTTCTACTTTATAAAATCTCAAGCCATGAATCCTTAATGGCCTTTGCTCAAAAGTACAATGGATAAATTTTACTCACAAAGTTTGCTTAAGTAGTTCAGTATCAGAGAAACGGGTTTGAATTAGAATTAGTAGATGCAGGTAAATTCAGAAAAAAAAATAATAAATCATTAGCTTTCTCTTTCAACACAGCATAAACACGTTCTGCTAGCGGATCAGAAATTAATAAAAAAGAAAAAAATCTAAAGACCACCAAAATAAAAATATTAGGTCATATTTGGTTGAAGGCAAACATTATCTTCCAACTGTCAACTATCACCTACAATTAAATGGAATAAATTTCCCCCTGTCAATGCCTTAAAAGATGCTCATCATCATAGCATAGGCTATGCCCAAGTGAGCTCAAGTCATCAGTTTGTGAAGGGGTAAAAAAATCATGTTAAACAGCGTGAATAGAAGTGTACAGATACCATGTCCTGTTCTGACAGTATGATTCACAGTTCCTCTGCTGATATCCTCATGTTCAGTAAATTTATGGTCATTTACCTGTTCACCTTTACTGAGAACTAAGTCATCTCATTTTCGTTAATGGAGGAGAACATGCACAGTAGCTATTACCATGGCACACAGGATTTCACAAGTTCCCTTCCCAAGCAAACTCTGTGGCAACTTGTTTGTTGTGGCGAGCCTGAAGGTGACAGCAAGCTCACTCCAATGAATCAGGGAGGAATTAATCATGCTTTCAAGTACTTATATTTTATAGGCACAGCAGGGTCATTTAAACACAGCTGGCAGGGTGCCCTCTTCCTCCAGGCCTTATCCCCAGCATTCACGTTTCCATAGTCTCAGACAATGCTAGTTAGGACTCTCACCATTATCTTCTGACCTTGCCCTTTTTTTTGTCTCTGTAAGTTAATCAGTAACCAGAGACTTCTGCCAACAGTTCGAGCTCCTGATTTCAAGGTCCTGTGGCACACAAAGCATCAAGTGATTCTGTATGTGATTGCAAACATGAGCCATTTATACAGCAAATTCCCTCCTTTCACATTTAAACTCCCCAATTTTTCCCCACACTACAAATAAAAATAAAAAGGTGTATTTCACATTCTGTGACACTAAGTCAGCAACTCTAAAAACCAATTATATCAGGCAAAATGCTCCTATCCTATAGATCATAAGGAACAAGCTTTGCCATGTTCCTATTTAAGGAAGGAAAGAGAAATAAAAAAAGCAAGGTATTTTTTTATGAGACAGTTACTGAGCTTTGATTTCACACCATCATTATCCACATGAGTTTATAACTGCAAACAAGCAAAGGCAGGATATAAGGCTCTATCACCATAATTATTTTTAAAGCGTTCACCTCATAGGGTTAGGCAAAAACAATGATATGTGACAGAGCCATAACCATAAAACTGCAGATGGTAGCTGAGCTATTTCATTCTTGTCTAATACTGAGATCTCATTAAACTGAGTACTTAAACCTTAAATATTTGAGAAAAGAACCCCTTAGTAAACGCTAGTTAAAATAGGTAAATAATTTTGATTAAGCATCCATCCTTTCCTTAGCTCAACCTTCAAGCTCACTGTTTGTTATTTTATCCTTTAGGTAGTTTGCCATTTCATAATATTCCAGTCCACACAGCCCCAAAACTTCTAAATAAAGGCAAAAGGAAGGGGAGGGGGGGCACTCAAGCCTTATAAAGAAGCTGATGAGAGAACAGATAAATATTTTCTTCCTTTTTGACCATGTCTGATCACCTTGAAGACTTCTTTGGCCAAAATCATTCCGTGAGACAACAGGCAGAAACTTTTCCTCATTCTTTCTAAGTCTGCTTCTTTGCCCTCTACCTGTTCTGCATCATCATGACCGTTATCATTATTATTATTAAATCTTCAAGAAACAAACCGATTTTTTATAAAAGGAAGAATGGACTACACACAGTGTATCAAGTTTTATCTCTGAAATATTATTGCCTTTAACAAGTAATTGCTGCAGCACACCAGATTCTTAGCTGTAACACAGAGCATTTATATAGTTTTGCGTACTGCTTTCTCATCAAGCCAGCCACAAAATTTAAGTAAATGGCTGCCAACCTATTCAGGCTAAAATTGTAAGATGGAAGAGGAAATGACATAATATAAAAGTAGAATTTATGCAAAATGCTGGCAAGATTTAAGCAAAACTCAGAAATCTTCATAAATTAGCACTACACAGTAATTCACATTACTTGAATCACGCTTCTCTATCCTTCCACTTCAACATGATAAGGCAGGAAGTCATTAAAGGAGACACACTCCCTTGTATATAGCTAGAAAGAATTAATCTAGCATCTCATTTGTGGTATTGTCTGTTTGGAAAAAGAGTTTTTCCCCATATAGAACAGTTTGTTTCACATTTAACTGCAGAGATTAGCAGTTCTTTGTTCTTTAAATACACATAAAGAAATGCAATGGGCATCCATATGGAAAATTTAATTTTTACAAAGGCTTTGCTACACATCAGTAAAGTGTTTCACAGAGTCATTTATCTTTTGAAAATAAATAAATAAAGACATCCAGAAAACCAATTCAGATAGAGACCTGAAATTTACTACTATGTACATGGATTAAATAAGAGCATTAATTTCTGCTATGTCTTTTCCCTCCCCTCTTTTCTACTCACAACTACAAAGTCTGCTTAGATTAAAACCTATTTTTCGTAATTTATGTTTTGCTGTATGCACAGCATATGGTTCATGCTCTTCTCAACAGTTTTACATAAAATCTAAAGCTAAAAACTAGTTACATCCTCAATGATTAGGGACCTATTTTCCTAAGAGTAAAGGCCACTAAGAACCATCATGGGATTTCACTAGAAAGATAAGAGATATTGAATACATAAATTTTAAAAATAGTCACTTTAGTAAGATTTGGACAGAGGTCTCCTAAGCCCTTCAAAATGACAGGCCTCATACAACAGGTTCATACTTTATCACTGAACCAAAGCAAATTCTGAAGAATCAGAATACAAAAGTCAAATGATCTTTCCACAAAGTACTATCATTAATACATCTTAAAGATGTAATTTCAAGACCTACAACGAAACAAACAAACAAATTATACAGGGCACATTCTTGTCATGTAGCTATTCTTCTCTCTGTTAGTTTTGGGTTATTTAATATATTGCGCTTGCAACCACATGCGGAGCAAGATACATACACGATTTACAATTAAAGAAAGAAATAAGATTCCCCTTTCACAGTGCCAAAGTCTAAGCGTGCATATCATCCTTCTATCCATAACAACCTCAGAATACTGTTTAAAAACATGACACATGCATTCCTGCAAACTTGTTTTGGCTCATCAGTTCAGACAAGGAAAACTGTCAGTTTAAACAAAGGAGAAGGCAGCAGAAGACAGAGCACAGGCACCTTCCATCCAAAGCCTTGGAAAACAAAAGATGTACCAAATACACTGATTAGAGCTAATACACCTTCAGAAGAAGATGTTTATCAGTTTCCTATATATATATGTACGTTTCTACTTTTATTCCTCGAAGGCCAGGGGGACAGTGAACTGGCACAAGTATGCCAGTAAGAGTTGGCACAGCGGCACCCCAATTGAATTCAGACATAAAGAAGAAAACAGGGTTCAGTCACGATCAGAAGTTTTTATGAAGCTGACAATTTTCAATACCCCAAGCATTAGCATTATTTTAAAGGGGGCAAAACGCTAGACACTGTGAGACAGCAGTAACACAGACGAGTGCCTTTACAACCATGCAGGCAGAAGAGCAGCTATTTGATAATGTGCCTGAGGCCTGGGTTTTTCAGACAGCACTTACAGGCTTAGAGGGACAGCAGCTGCCATCCTTGTGCTCTATTAGTGCCTGGTCACTGCCAATGCCTTTCTGGGACAGACTTTTTGACTACTTTATCTGTGAAAGCAGCTGGAAGAACACCCAAACTCTACTGCTGCCTTACCCCTCCTCAGCAGGAGCACTTACATGAAAAACTTCAACATTTCTTTCCAGCTTCCATCATGCTAGCAAAACCCATCAGGTAATCTCATACCCAGCATAATGGTTGGCTAATTTGTCCCACAAGGACAAATTCTTTGTCCTTTTACACAGTTATGAAACATGTGCTTTGTGCTATATGAAAAGCTACGTGGCTGCACCACAAACCTAAAGGAAGAGGAAGTTTCAGCATTTGTCCTCTGTAATAAATGAAGCATCCCATCAAGCTGTAATATTAATTACATAGCACAACATAAAGGAAATCACCCTGCCTAAAAAAGCTAAGAGGTTGAACACCAGAAAGTTTCAAAATTACAGTTTTCCTGTCTTTCCACTAGGGAGGGGAGCAGTATGACAGCACAGTTGTAACTACTTAAAAACTACATGCAATTCACAAACATGATACTCAGTGACACACTGGTCCTCACTAGAGAGCAAAATACTGTGAAGGCACATTTCATGCACACCAGCTTTAATGCTGCACACACGCCTGCCTTTAAGAGAACTCCTCTCTAACCACTGCCGATAAGCACAGCTCCTGACAGGAGGAGGGGAGACCAGCCCTCTGCCAAAATCAGATCACACCACACTTCGCTGTAACAAAAGATGCCTCCAGGGAGTTTCTGCTCATCATCGTTATTCCACGCACGTAAGAGCCACCTCCAACAGCTTTTACTTCAATTAAACCTTTACTACTGTAAAGGGCAGAGGGGCTATAAACACATTTATACCGCACCGATCCTGGAAGGGGTAATGAGAGATAAAGGGAATGGAGTATCCCTCAATCCCTAATTAGAGACTCTCTCCCCCCTGCCAAGAACACCAAGAAGAAAGGACCCCCCCAAACAATGTCTCAAGATAACCACACAAACCTGCTGGGGGAGAACACATTCATTCCTTGACCTGTAACCATCCTCCCTCACCACCACCACCACCCGTTTTTGGTTTTTTTTTTTTCCAGCTGAGCACTTGCCTCTCCTCCGTGCCCATCAAATATCCCGAAGATGGAGGGGTGAGTCTTGTTCACCAGGTCAGTGATTACTTCGAACCTGTCCTCCATGTGATCCCTCCGGCCTTGGATGGAGTAGACAGCCACGTTGTGGCTCTTGAACTCCCAGGTCTTGGAGAACTCTGCGTCCAGCACGTCTAGCCCCCCGAGCCTGTCATTCTGCATGATCTCAGCCACCTTGCCCTTCACCATCTTCACCGCATCCCTGCTGGACTTAACAATGGTTTTCACCTCATCCGTGTGGAAGAAATAACTCCACAGGGCCAGGCTGATGCACAGTAAGAACAGGGTCTCCGGTCTAAGCAAGAAGTAACGCATGATCCGACCCAGCAGAGACAGCAAAGTCATTGTATCCTCTATCATTTATTATCGAGACCGTGTATCCCCGCACCATGCAACGCGCTCCCCGGCGCCTGGGCAGGCTCCGAGCCGAGGCGGTCAGTCAGTGCATGCTCCGCTGGGGCGCAGCC
>VZRU01016241.1:133033-147757 GCA_013398155.1 Pedionomus torquatus
CCCGGGGCGGAGCGCCGCCGCCACCGCCTCCTCGCCCGGCCCCCGCCGCCAGACTACAAGCCCCGGCGGCCCTGGCGGAGGGGCGCCGGCGCCGGCTGGCGGGGGTGGCGCGGAGGGCGCTGGGAATTGTAGTCCAGCGGGGGTGGCGGGGTCGCGCCCCCGGAGCGGTGCGGGGCGATCGGCGTGAACCGATGCGGACACGGCAGCGCAGCCCTACGTGGTGGATACGGGGAGAGGACCTGACATCGTCGTCCTGGATTTGAGCAAGGCACTGACACTGCCCTGCGTGACACCCTGGTCTCTAAGTTGCAGACACAGTGGATGGACCACTCCGTGGATAAGGAAGTGGCTGGACAGCCACGCTCAAAGAGTTGTCCAACGTCCACATGGAAACCAGTGACCAGTGGCGTTCCTCAGGAGCTGGTACTGGGACCAGTACTACTTAACATCTTTGTCGGTGACGTGGACAGTAAGACTGAGTGCGCCTTCAGCAAGTTTGCTGACACCAGCGAGCTGTGTGGTGCAGTCAACATGTTGGAGGGAAGGGACACCATCCAGAAGGACCTGGACAGGCTTGAGAGGTGAGCCTGTGTGAGCCTCATGAAGTTCAGCAAGGCCAAGTGCAAGGTCCTGCACATGAGTAGGGGCAATCCTGAACACAAATCCAGGCTGGGGGGAGAAGGGATTGAGAGCAGCCCTGAGGAGAAGGTCCAGGGTTTGCTGGGTGATGAGAAGGTCAACATGAGCCAGCAATGTGCACTGGCAGCCCAGAAACCACCCACACCCTGGGCTGCATCCCCAGACGTGGGGCCAGCAGGGATTCTGCACCTCCACTCCACTCTGGTGAGAACCCACCCGCAGTGCTGTGTCCAGCTCAGGATTCCCCAACAGAAGGACATGGACCTGTTGGAGCCCCAGTTGCTAAAAACCCTGGGAAACCGAGAAACACAACAGTGCCCGGATTTTTCTAGAGGATAATTTTACAAAACTGTAGTCAAGTAGTCTCCAGCTACATTCTTGGGCTCACGGGTGAAGGACAACCAAAGTAGGAATTTCTCAATTATGAAACTGTTATTAGAGTTTGCCTAGGCAGCATTTTATTGGAAAAAAAATCCCCAATACTCAAAACGTGTATTCTCTTTCTCTGACCCATTTCTGTAAGTTGTTGCTTTTCTGCTAACTGATAAGCAATGAAAATTACAAGCCGTGACTGCGTGAGCAGAAGTTTGCTGGGATATAAATGATTCAGAGTATTGCCTGAGCTGCAAACGAGCTGGAGTGATTTCCAGCCAGCTGGCAGACTGACTGAAAACTGACAAAATTCGTCAAGCAGCCTCAGAGAGTGTGACAGCTGATGTAATAGTCAAACACATTAGAGTGGTGTTGAAGATGAATTAGCAAACCACAAAACCAGTCTGAAATTTGGAGTGGAAAAATATAATAAACTGCCTTTCAGCAAGGCAGAGTGTTCAGGTACGTGCCTTCTCAGTCTTCCAGCAGCTCTCACTTCCTTAGGACTTTGTTAATGTAGAAGCCACAAATAAATGTACATAAAGTATTGTTTTGCTAGTTTGTACAAAGATCAGCTTAAACCCAAGTCTGGTTAACCCAAAGTTAATGATTTAAGCCTTTTTGTGTCCAATTCTTACATCCAGCTCTGAGAAGCAGGGAAGTTAATGACAGGTGCTGTGTATAAGAATGGTGCTGCTTTAAACCTTAGAGGTACATTAACACTTTGTTGGTATTTCAAAGGACTTATCCAAAGTTGTCCATTACAGGCCCGGAGAATCCCTTACCTTTGTCTTCCCATCTATCCTTATCCACTTGAGCTGAGCTGCGGGGTCTTTATCTGAAAGGCCAAAATACGTGCCCATGAGTTCAGTTAGATAGTAACGCTGCAGACGTGAGAGCAGCTGCAGCTTATGCTGTTGACTGAATCGCTAACCTAACAAGTAATTCCTGGAAACAACAGACTGATTGTGACAAACAGAGGCTGAAATAAGTTGCACCAGTGAAACAATATTTGTGCTACTACAAGCTTTGTAGCTACATCTAACCTGAAGCTTTTCTGTCAGGCTGAGTCCCCATTTTGTGAAGAGAGCTTCTCTAGCAAAACTTCTCAGTTTAAACAAAGCCTCAGTTTTATTCTATCTAAACTATGCCTGAGAGCGCCTGGGACACTTGCATTACAACACAGATCGCGCAGCACAGTCAATTTGTCTTTGTATGTGTGCCCTCAGAGAGCTAATTTCTTCTCCTGGGCTTTTTGCTGTATCTGCTGCAGCGACTCCCCTTTGGCTTGTTCGCTGTTGCTGGACGGAAGCCGTTATGTGGTCACTAAGCAAAATTGGCTCCGTAATGATTGCGTTTGTTTATAATAACTGTATTACAGTTTCTTTTAATTCTATTTAATGTTATGTTTAATGAAAGTTAAACTATAATAATGTTATGTTTAATGAAAGTTAAAAACGTGGAGGATACTGCTCACTACCACTAGCTAATTCATTATTTAATCACCATTTTAATGAAATATATGTATGTACTATGAGGGAACAGTGATGTATATGAAAGCTGCATTTCACTGACAGCAGTCTGAATACAGGCTATGGGACTGAGAAGTGAAATAAAGCAGTTTCAAGCCACGGAGTGCACAAATCACTCCTCCAGCCACCAGTGTGCATCTCCTCATTGTTATTTCGGTTGTCGGGAACTGGTATCCATACACTGCCCAACAACTTTCTCCAAAGAAGTACAGGATCATCTCTGTGCTAACTGCTCCCAGGAGCAGAAGATGCTCCGTACTACCCTGGAGTAGTCCATTAGCAACATCATTATTGTTGCCTATCTTCCATTGCATTATACATATTTCATACTGCAAGAGATTTTGATTTGGTTCCAAAAGCATCTTGGCTGTGAAAATATGACCTGAAATGCTCTGCAGCTGCGGTGTCTAAAGCTTTCCTTTTTGAACAGGAGGCAGATGAAACAATAGGGCACAGTAAAGGTCTTATTCTGCTGAACAGATGCAATGGGGCAGCAACAGTCATTGTGACAGGGTCATCTCAAAGTAATCCATGTAAATACTCAGCCCTTGAAATGGAACTGTCCACTAATTAAACACTAATAATCCAGGTATTACTTACCAGTTCAACACCAACGTACCATTTAAGTGCAAAATGAGACAGTGGTTTGATCCAGAGGGAGCCATCAAACCCACTTAAAGGTTTCATTCCGCACTCCGTGGCTGAATCCTGCACTGTTTACCCTACAAATCTCCCCAGGGAAGGAACAGAACAGAAAGAGCCAAACACATTCTTTTAAACACCGGAAATCCCTAATAAAAATTTCACGTATCTCTGGGATATCAGTTGTTATTGAACGATTTCATGTTTGTTTTGTTGTCGGGGGGAAGACCTCCGACTTTTGTTCATTTGTAGAGGAATGAAAAGCGATCACCGAGTCAGCTTCGCTACTAAACTTAACAAAGATACTCGATGCCGACCATGTGGAAAAACATTTCTTGCTCAACAGCTCCTCCTACTGCTAACATGTAGCACGGAGCTATCAAGGCACAATTTGCTTTCATCAATTGGCTTCAGAAGCAAATAATCTGCTGGTGTAAACACGCATTGATCGTCTACTTAGTGTTATAATAGACAGGGATTTGGTATATGTTGCCTGATACGGAATAAAATTGGAAATTATTTGGGGTCCAAGAGAAAAACCGCAGCATACAACTTTCATTCACAGGCAATTTACATGGTATCCAGAATTAAAATAGAGTAAGATACTGGAAAAAGCTTTCTTTTTTTTTTTTTTTTTTTTCCTAGTCTGCACACTACCAACACTGTTAGCATTACAATTTCATGCTTATAACAACAGGGTTTGATTGCAAGAAGCCTCATTTTGTAAAGATACTTATAATGATAACTTTAACAATAGTAACAATAAAATTTGTGGGTTTTTTCACTTTGTGTGCAAACTGAATTCCTATTATTTTATGATGAACAGGGAAGACACCCCATACAGAATGGGTCATCAGCTTTATAGACAATTTTACCAACATAAAGCATTTAATTTGATGGAAATGCCCTTGTAAAAATACTACCAAGGTTCCTATTTTATAATATTCTTTGGGATGCTAGAATGCAGAGTGTGCTTCTGTTATTATTTACCCTATTCTGCTGCCTATCTGAAAAGTCTTCTCAGGATTTTCAGATTTAAACAGTGTTATTAGCATAAATCAGAAATGCAGACTAATGCAAGATACTGCAGGTTAGCCCTTTCATTGCAGGTCCGAACATCAAAACTAATATTAAAATATTCCCAGAAGCCTACAGAGTCATCTACCTTTTCTTCTGTTAATGTATAAAATCAGAGTAGACAAAATAGTACCAATGACAACAGGAATAAAACTGCAATGCAGTAAAATCTCTCTTGCTTTTGTTTTCAGATGTTTTAAAGAAATTGTTTTCAGAATATTCAGGATGTTCTTTGGCCGTGACAGACACAGGTCTCCAGAGGAATAACAGTACAGCAATATCAAAACCTGCTTTCTACAGTAGTTTTGATAACATGTAAATAAAGTTCTAGGGTTTCTGCCAATTATTTTTATACTTTCTTTCGAGGTCAGTTGATATAAACAACACTTTCTAATATTGATTCTGGGATTTTATGTTCCAGCAAATGCCAAGAATTGCAGGTAAATTCTGCCTTCTCCCTTGTAAACCCATGAAAAATCCTATTATAGGAATTTTGCTCATCTTGCATCTCCTTTGAAGAGGAACATTTGCAGATGTGGAATGAAAATATCAATTTTCCACACAAGTTGTTCTTTTCTATTTTCCATGATTCTCAATTCCCATTCCTCATTACACTCCATTTTCGTGTGTAAAGTCTGATGCTTTTCCTTTATTTCCTGGCAACATAAAGTGACCTTAGCATCAGAGCGAATGAAAGCTGCAGGATGCAGGGAGATTTCTGGAAAAAGCAGTCATGTTTTAGTAGCATCTTTTACTTACACATAATATTCTGCTATGGAATAGTGTGCACTGAACCACAACAGTGAAGCAGCGTATTGCTCTGCAGCCGAAGCACATTCTGGATATAATGGGAAGGCTAAACGTATGCAGATACCTGCACGCAGACAGGTAACACGAGAATGGAAATCCCCAACCTGTCTTACTGATGTTAGGGTCTATAATTTCCAATTATAAGTATATAATTTGGTGTAAGTTCTACCTGAGGCTAACATTATTTTAAGAAAACAAAAATCAATGTGATTTCCCAGGTAAACTAAGGGATGTTGTCTATTAGTGTTTACACATCCTTATTTACTTTTAATATCAGAGCCGAACTACCCTGTGATACACATAATCAAGAAAAGAAGCCAATATTCATTTTACACTAAAATTTAACCAGGGGTGTATTTCAGAAGGAAATTCCGGAGTCTATCAACTTACAGGAACTTGAATTAATAAAGCTCTAGAATTGCAAGAAAAAAAATGGCTATTGTAGGTGAAAAGTAAAACATTTTTCTAACGGTGAGCTCGCATGTTGATGTAAAGACAATCTGCAATAGGCATAAGGAAGTGGGATGAAAAAAAGCTGACAGGAATACACAAAGAAACTATAATACTGACAGTGACAATGAAATGAGAACAAAAACCTGGAACTCTCTTCCCACTGAAGTCACTGGGAATCTTTGCCTTGGACCCTAGTGGGAGTATGATCCCACAATTTTAATTCTGAGTCCACCTCTCAAGAGCATGACATACTCTTGGAAATTCTCACTGATTTACTCTGAGGCTTCCCTGGTTAGACCCTCTGTATCATAATTATTCAAAACACATTTCTCCCTGTCAGTTTCCAGAGATGAACACAGTGAGAATTGGAGCATGACTGAAATATCACCAAAAAAGCCCGGCAGATAAAGCTGAAGATGATCCTGACTGCCAAAGCTGCTATCTAAAGAATTCTTTCATTTAAATAGCAGCATAACTTTGCATCAGTACTGAGTGAAGGTATATTTGGAAATGTTTCTAAAGTATTTGCTGACAAATTAATGCATCACAAACTTAGCACTTTTATGAAGAACTCTAAAACATGCAAGGAAAATATAAATAGAACCTAAGCAATTAGGAATCACTTTGAATTAGCTACGAACTGGCAGCATTCTTACTAAATCTTTCTCAGATTTGAACACAAATTGAAAAAAAACGAACAAAGCAATCTTAATTTTCTTCTTCATTAATTTTTACTTGGTTTAGCAGATGTTTCGTGTCTTTGTTGTAGACTATTTAATTTGCATTAAGCAAGAGACTATAAATTTGATTTATACATTTTAATTCCTCACATTTTTACTTTTTTTCAGATACTTTTGTATGCAAAATATTATGGGCTGCATTCTGGAATAGATCCCTAGGTCAGACAAGCCAGGCTTTAACAAAACTGAGATAAGAGGGGAACTGAGGTTACAGGTGCCTTTTGTGTGACTTGCATGCATGCTATAATTAACTGCGGACTCGGCTGACTGCACAATTTAAACCAGACCCCAAATTACACTCAACTTCATGTCTCTTCAAGAGGTTAGTCACAGCCAAGGTGAATTTCAAAGGTGCAGCAGAGATCCAATCCTGACACCCTCCCTTGACCATACTCTTAATATACTCTAAAAAGTTAAGCCTTTTAAAAGGCATGGTAGAGATAACTCAGCTCTGGGCTACTCAAGATCTCCCTGAGCAAGCCAGGTAAATTGGTTTTCTGACTGCTTTATGGTCCCCGAATGGCACGAAGCAGACAGCCTGTGTTCGTTTTGTCTCTGGGAATATGTGATTGATTCTCATACACTGCTTCATTTTCATATGCAGCCTCAGGGACAGGTTCCTTTTTCTCAGTTCAAAAGGCTGACTTATTTTCCTAGATTTTGGTGATGGAGATAGAGAAATATTCAAACAAGGATGGTGGAACAATTTTTTTTTATTGGGGTATGGAGAATTTATTAAGACTATCCCTATTTAAAATTCAATTACAGTGTTTGTATTGATGCTTGGTGCTTGAAATTTGCCTGAAATAGGTCTGTCAATAAATAAAGATGAAGCATTCATACCCTCTAGGGCTGAAATGGGATATGTATTTTATAAGCAGTAGGAAAAGGAAGAAACTTAGACTTTCTCTAAAAAGTCTGCACAGAAAACTGAAGGAGCATTGCTGATGTCAACTGGATACAGCCATGATGTTCCTCCAAGGGAAATAGAAAAGCCCAGAAAGAAATACAAAAGGAATTTAAAAGAATATCAGAAGCTAACTGTTATGGACACTGGCAGAAAAAGACTTCAACAACATTCTGTGTTAGATAATAGCAATAAGCTGATTAGAGATACTTAGATGTCTACGCTCAATGAATCATACAAGAAAGTTTGGGTTCATATGAAGTGGATGCAGTAAGAAAAGTGACAATTTCCATACACCACTCCTACTCATGGATGTTTTAAGTGGTATCTATTTTTCTTGTGTGTCTGCTGTGACAAACACATTTCTTTTTGTTTGTTCACCATCTTCTCATGGGCAATATGTCTAGTGAGATCCAAACGGCATGGTTTGTACTGAAATAGCTGCATGGGTTGGTACCTTCAGCTGCCAGAACTGTCTCCTTTCTTCCCACTTTGTGAAATACGCATACCACAGCACCATCTGCCTCACCACAATGCAGATTTGCCGCATAGGAGCTGTATTTTAATGGGAAAAAAATCATCTGACTACAAGAGAATTTTATTACTTTGTTTTAATTTTCTTTTATATCTACTTCCCCCTACACCTCCCCTCCTAATTCCCACATCGGTCCTAGGTCTCCTGAGGCACCAGACTGTGAAGCTGACACCAGATGGGTGAATGAGTTTCAAACAGCTGCGGGCTTCCCTACTGCTGCTTCCAGCTATCAAGGATTCATTTCTGCACATGCATATGAAAAAACTGGTGATAGCAAGACAATACTAAATTCAGTTTTCTTCCCTGCAAGCTCCACTGCTCTCAGTATTCTCACAGCTCGCAAAATCTGCCACAATCATAGTATCTGTTTTAGAGAGGGCAGAATGACTGGCAGCTGACTTCAGCTGATGAAAAAGAAGCAAACAAAGGATGAGAGAGTGCATAGAAGGAATGGAATGTATTTACACAGACCCCTCTGCAGGAGGCTGTTTATCAGATGTTACGAGCTGATTTATTTATAGCTAATGACTTCTCCAAAAACATTGTTCTCTGCTGACCTTTACACTTAAATTGAAAGTTAGAAGACCTACTCTGCCAAGTAAATTAAATAATTTTAAACTAAAATACAGAGGGAAAAAGCTTCTTGGTGTACTGTGAATCCATCATTAACTATTGTATCTCCTGCTTTTTTACCTTCTTATCATTGCTGGCCACTATACATAACTAGACTTATCTATGGATAGCTCAAGAATAACCAGTATACCTGGTACGTGAAAAGAAAATAACAATAACTTGATTAAATATGAGAGTTGAGGACACATGGCCATAGTAATCTGATCAGTTACTCATGCTGCCAGCTCCTTATACAGGGGTTCTCTCTCTCAGTGGTCTGTGCAATGCTCAATCCATTAGTAATGCGCCAAAAATAAGGAACAGGGATTTGCACTTTTCCAGGCCAACATAATTAGTCATTGCTTACTACAAGAATACAGAGAGCAATAACCCGGCTATTTCAAACTGCCAGATAGATCCTGCCTCTTCTGACTGTCAAACCTGCTCGCACAAATGTGGTAGAGCTTAGTTCACACACCTGAGATGGTTTCACCCAGAAAGGATTGTGCCCTTTCTTTGGTCACCGTCTCTGCTCTCCTGAATTGCTCCCAACAGCAAAGCAAAACAAGGTTCAGCAGTACAGAAAATGCCAGCACGCTGGAGTCGACTGCACCCCAAAGAGACAGCTCATTCACCTCACGCTGCTCTCAGAGCCTGTGCTGTGGGACCAAAGATGCATGTTCTGCAATTGGCTCATCAGCATCAGCAACGCCTGTCATCGCTTTCAAAGCAAGATGCTTCAGGAGTCAAAGTGTGTCCTGTCACCTTTTCCTCTCACAATGCTAATTAGACTTTGCGCCCTGCAAGTGCACAACAGAGACACAAAAGATGTTGATGAATCTTGTTTCTTGCTGCCCTGAAGTCGTAATACGTGCACCTCAGGACACACCAATGGATTGAATTGTGAATTGTAAGGCTAAAATTAATCCTGTGTTTTAGAAGTGAAACAAGGAGATAAAACTCCAAAAGATGTTGATGAATCTTGTTTGTTGCTGCCCACAGAAATTACAAAGGAGACCTATGCAGTAAACAGAAAGTGATGCTGTTTGCTGGAGGGATAATAGAGTATTTCACACGCTCGCTATATCCTGACCTCTTCCTGGAAGAAGAAAGGGAAGGGTTTGCTCATTTCTGCGACACACAGTCCGTATTCCTGCTGCAGTTCCTGGCTTCCCCTTGTTCCCCAGGTTTTATCTGCCCCCTGGGTAGGTGCTGGGGTGGCTCAGGGAGGCCAGGGCCACTGCTGCTTGAGCTCACCTGCTTCAGAAAAAGTGTATCAACCACACACTGCTCTGTCACCACAAGTGACGACACAAAGAAAAAGCACCCCTTCCTCTAAGGACTCTCATAACAATTTAACTTTTAAGCATAAGAATTGTACCTCAGTATAGCCAGATAAACTGTGCAGAAACATCTTAATGCTAGAATTAATCCTGCATTTCAGAAGTAAAACCTAGTAACTGTACGCAGATGAAACAATTTCTCCTTTCTGCTCCTTGCTGTAATGGAAAAAGTAAAGTATTCAAGAAATAATTTCACAGCTTGGCTAAGCATTAACTAACAGCACTTTCTGTGTAACAAATACATGATGCTATGGATTTGGTAATGGAACAGGAAATGGCTGATGCACTTATATGAGAGGAACTGGGCTACCAGCCAAAATTTGAGTTCTGCTAGCTGTTCCCAACCAGGAGCTACAGGAATTAATTCCTGAATTGCTGTATGTGAGGATAGAAAAGCAAAATATCACATAATTTTCAGAATCTGTGGGCTGTGTGTGCATATTCATTTACTTTTCTTCTATTGCTTTTCTTTATCTGGTCTTTGTAGATCTGAAAATTCTTAAAAGTTTTGAATCACAAAACTCTTCAGAAGTGAAGTAAGCTATATTTACAAGCTAACTTCTATGGAAAAGATGGAAGACCCCCAGTCATTCAGTTCCTTAAAGCCTGGCACCTTTTAAAGAGTTTCCTTCAGCAAGGGTTGGTTCTAACAGCACGTGTGAAACAACAGAACCACAGTGAAAAAAACAAGCACTATCAAGAAAATCTGTACTGATGAGGTATAAGGAACAGTCTGAGAAACGCATGATATGAAGCCAGAGCAGTGGCAGTAAATGTTGGATGGCTNCAAGCACTATCAAGAAAATCTGTACTGATGAGGTATAAGGAACAGTCTGAGAAATGCATGATATGAAGCCAGAGCAGTGGCAGTAAATGTTGGATGGCTTAAAATACAGGTTTGAGACACCACACAAAGTTCCCTTACAGTGAGTTTTAATTTAATAGTTGAGAACATGTAAGGAAGTTCAAGTACTTGTCTGACAGATTTGATAGCATGTAATAAAGGCCTTTAACCCCAATAAAATGAGTTCTTTAAGGTCTAAGAAGTCTCACGCTGACACACATCATCTTGATGGAGCAGTAATACAAGAAAGGAACTTGGGCAGAGCCTCCCTGAAGAAGTGAGAAAACCTCATTTTAAATGAAGATATATACTTTAAACTTTGGCTAAAATATGTTGGGGTGAAGCAATATGCATTTGAACCTGCAGTTGCCATTTTCTAAACCACTCTATTACTTCCTTAAGGTTAATCAGTTCACTGAGTCTTTATTCCTCTATGATACCACGAGACATTTAGTGAAGTCTTGTGTCTTAAATTCAGTTTCTCCAAATAGCTGAGTTCTGCTGAAAAATCTAAAATTAAAGGCATTTTAACTGTGACCCTACAGTTCAGCACATAAATAGCCTCGCTGACCTTCAGCCTATGCTCTGCCATATACAGCTTTCCTGAATTTATCGTAGGATTCCACTGAAACCAAGGAGACTAGTTACAAGGGCAACGATATACCTGTTTGTGACATTTGTTTCAAAGCTGAGGACCTCACAGTTATCTGCCATTGGAGCTTGGAGCACAAATACAAAAATGGAGAAATCACATTCGGAGTGTAAGTACAACATGCTATACTGTCAAGGCAAACATCAATAAACTAGTGAAAGATCTAAGAAGGGTTTATAGTAGTTCTTTCCACACCTCCTGTATTGCTGCTAAATACCAGTTCTTTTCACAGAATTTGGTTCCACAGTAATTTGCTTAACTACTTAATAACATTAACAGCTGTGTGTTTAGAAGTTTAAGTAGCATAATGTCACTGTTGTGCTGTTGAACTGTATTTAGTTGCTTTTCACTCCTTACACATAGGAAAGGTTACAGAAAGACAAGAGTGTAAAGGTGTAGCTATATTGGCCTCTTCCTCACTGGCAAAAGCAGTTTAAGCAGTTTAAGTGCCACTGTCACACTGCAATTCTCCGCTTTCTCACCATTTCTGCACAACTCCTTAACACCATTCTGTTTCCTGACAGCCTGAAGATCTAGTTTTAAAAAATGCCTGAGATGATTCTTCTTTATATTAGAATTTTATAAATATTTTTAAGGGTATTGAAAATATCAGTGTTATTGCAAATACTGTTTAAGGAATCAAATGGTGTTTGTTTTTTGGTTTTCATTAAAAATAAATTTTTCATTGAAACATTTTTAAAATTACAACACTTTTTTTTTTTTTTTTTTTTTTTTTTTTTTTTTTTGTGGAAAACTGCTTTCCTGGCCATCTTTTAAATATAAATATTTTGAAAATACACCACATAGTCCTGTATTAAATGCATTTAGGTGAAATGCCACATACGGATATGACAGCTGAATCCAATCTCTTCCATAAGACACAAATTTCTTAATTTCTCCCAGGGAGACACTGGTATCATTTAACAACATCTAAATATTTGCCTAATATATTGATTTCTGTTAGAATCAGTGGCAGGATTATGGCTAAAATGACTGGTTTGTGTACTCCCTTTCTCTAGCTGTCTGAAACTAAGGGTATATTGATAAACAGCCTTCATTGGAATCATACTTACTGACTGAACTCAGCTTACGAAGAGAGGCAGGAGATCAACAACTACTGCATTTATATTACCAATATAGAGGAAGTAGAAAGGAGACAAATAATTAGATAATTTTGCCCTTTGTTTTCAAAATGGTCTTTGTTATCTCTCACCCTCAAACGGCATTTTACAGAGTTCTCTAGGGTTACATCTGGAATGAGGAAAATACGGCTGAAATGATTTAATTTATCTTTAAAATAAGAGCCAGTATGTCATTCAGACAGGAAAGCAAGCCAGGGATGAATGTTTGATATAAAAATTTATGAAACATGAAATGGGCTTTAATAGTAAGTCTGTGAAGTCTTGAAACAATAGGTCTCTCTGGAGCGGCAGAGCTCTATTTTTATGGTGCTTTGATAGGTGGGAAGGTGATAAGAGTGTTGTGTATGAGGAAAGAATTAAAAATGTAATTGAACATGGTTCATAAATCCAAGAAGATTCAAAAGCTACATTCTGGATACTAATTCCTGCTGGGAAATGTTTCTATTTAGTTGCACTTTAAAGGTTAATAGTAAACACAATCTTGCATCTGCAAATCTCTGGTTTATTTTTCTTCTAAGAAATGACCTACCATTGACCTTATGTTATCCATCATTTGAGGATTATGTCTGCATTTTCCAGTAAAAACTGCTCTTCCCTTTTTTGATTAAATTAGACTGTGAGCTCAGATTTTGATTTATATGGAGCAGAAATGCCTCATTCTTCCAGGACTGAAGATGTCCTCGTTTAAGATCAGATCAGAAGATGGGATGAAAGCCTTTTATAATTTTGAAAGGAAACAGTCTTTTTAGGCCAGTCAGTACACTTTGTTATTAATCACAAAGATGGATATGTACAAAAGAGGGTATTTTTAAGTCTATACTAATATTCTGAAAATTCTACATTGACAAATGGCTGTTAATAAGAGAAGGATATAAAGAAAAAAGCAAAGAGAAATGTTAAAAATGAGACCCTCTGGCTCAAAGACTCACCGCTTGCACAGTTTGCAACTATGAAGGGACACCGAGCGAGCTAAGGTAGATCAAAACTCAGGAATCCCAGTTCCTATTAATCTATTGTTTAGCAAATAACTATACCATATTTCATGATGCAACCACCTTTTAGGTATGAATATACATGACAGTATCCCTCTAGTAGTGCTTGATTACATTGAAAATAAAGCTGCAGACCAGAAACCTCTCTGCTGATCCATACATGAGTTCTTGCAACAGTATGAAATAGTATTCAGGAGACAGCAGTAAAACCTGAGAAATTTCACACAAAGTGATTTTATAAGAATACTGTTAAAGCTGACCAGTAAAAATTTCCTAACAGAAGAAATACCCAGTTAAAATCTTTGTACCATTCTGCCACTCGTGTGCAAGCATGTGAACAGTGTGTAATATCAGCTATGTAGACTGGTTTTGCATTGTTTTAAATTACAGCCTATGAATGTATTTATTTTTCTTTTTCCCCTCATGTATGTCTCGGATAGTTCTAATTATTCTTCAGATTTTATTTTTGTCCATGGTGATTTGGGAATTTCACTGAACATATATTCTTGTTTCTTATGCCATAGTCCTAGAGAAACTAGGACGCATGCAAAAAGTATCTAAATAAAGAGAACTCACATAGAGGAAAAGGTCTGAACCTCTGTCAAAATAATATCAGTAAAGAAGCAGCATCACTGATTATCTTGGCAGTGCAGAAATGCAGAAGACTTGTTTTCTGATAGAAAATACATATTCTGATAGAAATAGATTAGGAAAAATCTGCCTGAAATTCTCACAATAAATCAATATAATTACTCAGAAATTACAGGAATAAAACGTAAGGTGGATCCACTTTTCTGACAGATGCTACTGCAAAGTATAGATGGTCAGGGCTAACTTAAGAAAGCTATCTGAAGGTTTCAAATTCATGTATCCTGGAGAACAATGAACTGTAGTTAAGCAAAATATGTACTTCTGTGTAATTTATCCCTCCAAATTTATAAAGCTTCTTATAGAGAAAGACTGGATGCAAAGTAAATGCCATCAGAGAAATTAATGCACCCAGAGGAGACATAAATTTTATGTATTTGGGTTCTTTGTAGACAATTTAAACACTGTTTAGAGATGTTAAGATTTTCTTTTAAAATAATAAATTTCTACTCTTCTGGCTAGGGAGATTTAATTTTGAACATAAATTGCTGCATTCTGTGTGATTTCTGCTGTCTGACTCTCTCATACCTGCAAACCTCTTTCACATAGAACATCCAACTTCCATCCAAGAATAAGCAATTTCTCTCCATCCTAATTAGCTGTGAAAGTAAGCTTTTTCCACTTCACATGCCCCCAGTAGAAACTAAGTTTGAGAAGAGTTATGGACAAAGGTGAAGGGTCTCTGTTTGGGGTCCATACACAGTTTTAATGAGCAAACACGAGTGTCTTAAAGCAGAAACTGTTTTATCTCCATGTTTCACTTCTAAAACACAGGATTAATTTT
>VZRU01016242.1:0-10126 GCA_013398155.1 Pedionomus torquatus
CAGCAAGCCCCGCGCTCCCCCGCCCGCCAGGACGGCGAGCGCTCGCGCGCAAAGCACGCTGGGAGTTGTAGTCCCCCGGCTGCGCGACGGGCGGCGTGGGCCCGGGCGAGGGCGTGGAGCTCGTCTCCCGTGGGCGGGGACCTTGGATGGGAGAAAAAAACGCTGAGAAACGCTCTTTTCCATTTTTAATGAGTCCAAGAAAAGCAAAGGTGGTGTTTGAAGAGCAGAGACACGTGCTGTTCGCCTGATAAACCATAAAGGGGCACATCAGGTTCCCCCTCGCACGCTGGCCATGTTTTTGAAGATCTGTAGAAAGTCATAGCGCTGCTCTGAGTTTGCCATTTGGGGTATTTGCATCATCTCAGCTTTACTTATGATCATCAATGTAAACAGTCATTATGTGTCAATTGTCAGTTCTTTCCCAGAAGCCAGTGTCCCCAGTAACCCAGTGTGTACCCAGCGTGTCTCCTGACACAGGCAAGCTGTTAAAATTCAGTTGGGTTCAGGATGACCTTTTTGAACTGACAAAAATTGTCATGCTGATTATCCAACAGGAAAAAAACAAGCCCTAAACCACCCTTTCACCTCAATTTAATCTGAGTTTAGTAACCACATGGGTTATGCTTATGTTTTGAGTATTATCCTCCTGCCCTAAAATTTACCCAGTATCAGTTAAGAGTATCAATGACCTGTCATCCAAGTCCAAAGGTGTTTTTCATATTATTTGTTGTAGTTGAGCTACATGAGATAAGTACACCTTGTGTCAGCTGTCACTGCTAAAAAGGCTAATAATACCACTTCTAAATAACCAGTCTAGAAATTCTACATTCATTAAACATCAGCACGATGTTCCTCAATGTGAAAAATGATAGATGGGAAGAGCCCTAAAGGAATCCTGCATTCAGTTAAACATATCAGACAGGTACTAAAGACACTCAAGTAACATTCAGACTTTTACTACTGAATGCAATTACTTCTTTGATGGTGTTAGAAGGTTTGCAAGCCTTCCTGAACCAGGTGGGTTTGTGTAAATATATGAATGGTGTTGCTGGGTACAGGGCTGAAGTAAGCAGAGAGATTGCTAAGGTACAGTGGTGAGGAGTCTCAAACAAAAGCAGCTGGATCTCCAGCAGCGGGAATCCAGCACAATCCTTGCAGCCTTTGATACCATGGAAGAGAAGAAATGAAAGAAATAATGCTGCGTCAGTCACATAAACACACGTTATATGGCTATGTCTAAACAAGCACGCATACAATCTTTTTAAAAAGAGAAAGGCATGTTAAGTAGATAAAACCAGGATGCATTTATAAAAAGTTTTGCTTCTTGCTCTGACGGCAATAAAAAGCAAAAGTAGCCATCACCCACGTCTCAAAACCAAACCTTGAGTCTCCTGAATGCAGTTCCACCAACCCACCAAAGCCACACGCTACAAATGAGAACTAAGATGCTAGCAAACTCTGAAAGTGTTGACCAAATGTGAACAAAAACAAAACCCAAATGTGGAACTTAGAAACTCAAGATAAGGTGGTTTCTTAATAGTGAGATTTTACCAACCAAGGATGGGAAGTCCTACAGACCACAAGGCTGCCATATGGTAAGAGTGGGTAGTTTAGCTCCAATTCTGTTTTGCAAGGGAAGGAGGAGCTGGGGTTTACTCTGTGAGACTTTTGTGTCCATTCCTGTTCCAAAAAATGATTAAAGAAGCAAGAGTATGAAAGCATGCCAGGAGAAAAGTAAGTCACTGCTTTCCGCATAATTGCAAAAAGAGCATGTGCAGCACTGACGCTCAACAGCAGAGTAAAGATATGACTGAAATGCACCTGGCAATTTTATTTTATCATGGAAGTATAAATTTGGTGCAAAGAATTTGGAGCATATACTTCTACTCTGATCTGTGTCAAACACAGGGGAATAGGAACACATATAGACACATATGTTGAAGAAGACAGAGCTCAGAGACCCCCTGATGTAGCATCTGTCTGCACATAACGGTTTTATATTTGTATCTGGAAGAGTCTGCCAGAAAGTTTAATTGCAAGACAGCCTGGTCACTACATACACATAGAGAACGGGATCAGCTTCAAACCAAGAAATGCTTTCTCGAATGTACACTTGCATGGAGAGCCGACAGAAGGCTCGTCAGAACAGCTCACTGCACTCAGTTCAGGGGTTGATTTTTATCCTACAGAAAACATTAAAATTACTTCTGTCCCCTTGCACATCTTTTCTGCAGATGACACTTTTCTACCTTTGTAGCCAAGTGTTATATGAGTTTTTTTCTATGTTTATGTGAGGAAAAAAACAGAGGTTTGGAGTAGGATAAAGTAGGTATGAGGTGATCTCCTGAAATATCTGTATGATCAGGAAATTCAAGGGAAGGACAACATGTACCAGAGGAAACAAGCTGGGAGGAGGGAAAAGGGGAAGAAGTCTAAAGGTTAAAAGATTGCAAATGCATCCTTGCAGACAGTGGCTTCCAAATAACTTGTGCGACTACGCCATGGGGAATAGATAATGGCCAGCAGTAAGCTTAATAATGTTATTTATTGCAAATCTAGTTCATCAGCATTTTTACACCTATAAATATCCACTGAAAACTGTAAAAACAAATGCCAATTATGAAGTGTGTACTTCAGTGTATACCCAGAATAAATTGTTCTGAACTTGACTTCTGTTGTCTTTTTAATTCATCTCTGGCAGTGGTGGGAATCCTCATATCTGACTGACATACTTCTTAAATCTCACTTGATAATTATTTTTTTCCTGCACACAATTAATGTCTAAATATGCGGTACATTTGCAGTATCATTGGGGATTGGATTCCAAGCAGCTGAATTACCCATTGATACTGTCAGAAAGAATGCTCTTTTCTTTCTTTGTTGGTTAAAATACATTTTCCTCCATATTAGATGCGGGCTTTCCCAGTCAAACTACACATTTACAGCTCCATGTATTTAATGTAATAATAACCCATGTAATTCACATTTAATCCAGAAAATTGCCAAACTGGCCCACAGAAGGCCTTCTACCCGGCACTAGCTGTGCTTGCCTTTTGTGCTGGCAGCCTGTTGAATGTTATGTCAGGCTCATACCTCCTACCCTCCTTTTCAGAACTTCTCACAGCCTATATGGGCCATTTCAGCTGAGAGCAGTTAGGAAGATCCTGGGCAGTTATATTGCATCAGAGCTGCTGTTTTTACCTGCAGGAGTGAGAGCGTGTATGCAGAAGATAAAAGTTTCTTAGTAAAAAATTCCTCCTGAAGACATGCTGCATGTAAACTTAGGTGCCTTCAAAATAAATAAGACCTTTTAAACTTGTCCTCCATAGTTCTACTGACAAAAAGAGAAAGAAAAAGGAGAAATATATTGAATATCAAATTAGTATTTGCAAGAGAAGCCAGATATAATAGAGGTAAGCAGCAAAAATCTTTTTAATGAAAGATGCCTTTAAATCTTTTTAGTGAAAAATGCCTGTTTGCAAACATTTTCACACAAATGTTTTACCTTATCAAGCTTCAATAAATGTGAAAAAAAGAAAGAAGATAAATGCCATTGGTCTTTCATTCTTTACATCCAATTGCATCCTCTTGGTAGAGGTAGACCTTTGCTCTTTTAGAGAACTACCCTGAGTATCTTGAGTTCTTTTCAACAAGTAATGCATGAAAATGCATGAAGAAAGGCATATGGCTGAATGCAATTAAACCCCCAAATGCTCATATGGCATTTTTCTCTCCACACTTTGTATTCTCAAACTTGCTATTTTTCAAATGTCACTAGACACTTTCGGTCTTCTAACTTTGATAATTCTGTCAGCTTCTAGGGGGGCTGGCTTTGGTTTTCATTATAAGAATAATATGCTAGCTCTGTCATTTGTGTATGGACAAAGGAAGTAAGATAAGGTGGGGACACCGCAGGAAAACTTTAATCCTGTTTTATTAAAGGAAAAGAAAGAAATAGGAGGAACAGAAGAAAAGGAAAGCAGTAACAGAAAGACAGTGTGTGTGTTCATAATACAATTGACTTATACTGTAGTAGAAGGAATACAACCACAGCCTAACTTTGTGTCTCATTTTGATGTAGAAGTGAGGATGCAACAGTGCAACAGTGGAGAGAGAGCAACCTTTCCAGGGCATAAATGAGCAGAGTTCTACCTTCAAATACCCCAGCCGTGAGTCAGCTGTGTGTTCTGGCCTGGGCCTGTTGCACTGCACCCCTGTGCCTTGTGTGTATTCATGTATCCACACTTACAGACACTAGCTAGAGTTAAGAATTTCCATCATTTCATGTTAAAATGGAGCTCTTTTGAAAGTCGCCCTCAGATTCCTGTTAATTTACTCTAACAGTTTCCATGCCAGATGTTTATGGAATAATAATTTCCAGGTTTAATTATTTCTAATGCTTTCTAATTATTTTCAGTTTATAAATCATTCAGGCATATTGAGGAAAACAAAAGGGGTGTGTCTGGGCAAAGGAAAGTGAATTGTGCCTCTGTTTACAAATTCTCTAGCTGAGATACTCTTGCACATGTATGCTTTGAAAAATTCTATTCATTATTAAAGACATTAAAAGAAAAAAGGCCTTTGAAAGCCTTTTAAATGAAAAGACACCACTTCTGGCTCTGTAAGTCCTTACATCAAAATCTCAGGGAGAACATAGCTGAGAAGTATCTCCTGTCCTGTTCACATACCTTCACTCAACACCTGCAGCTGGTCACTTTCAGAGAAGGTTTTGTGCTTTGACTGGCACAGCTGCACTAATACAACCAAGAGCAATTGTGTTCAAATTATGGCTATGACTTTATGGTATGTTTGTGAGGGGGCAGTCACATCTGGACAAGCTACATACCTTCAAAACCTAGAAGTGTGTTGAAGGCTGGTAATTAAAATTCTCTGAAAAGTTATTAGCACTGAGCATGATCTGTCC
The DNA here is from genome assembly GCA_013398155.1 of Pedionomus torquatus. Classification (NCBI taxonomy): domain Eukaryota; kingdom Metazoa; phylum Chordata; class Aves; order Charadriiformes; family Pedionomidae; genus Pedionomus; species Pedionomus torquatus. Next base: position 4,925 of record VZRU01016242.1, read on the forward strand.
CCAGCATTTGTACATTTTGACGAGACCAAACCTTTGCTCTGTTCAGGTGTGGGAAAGGACTAAATTTTCAGTTCCTCCTCCCTGTACCTCAATTCTCCATCTGGAACATGAAGATAGTAACACCACTTGTGTCAGAGGCTGTGGGTGTGCAAATGGCCTGCAACAGGCAATGCAACTGCTTGAGTGAATGTTGGCTCATTTGGAAGTTTTGGTGAGGTCATGGGAGGTAGCTAAAGGCAAAGGTTAGGCACCGTCATTTATCATGGAGTACACGTGGGGACACGGGCAGGTAGCGCAGAGCTGAAACTCTTCACCTCAGCTTGTCCTGCAGTAACTGATGTCTCTGCCCATACTCAGTCATAGACAAGAGTCATACAAACTTACGGGAGTAATGCATTCAAATGAGGCCACATACTGAATGTTGAGCATGAAATAAAAGTGACAGCTTATCCAGTGACCATCACGTTACTTTCCAATATCTGATATTTGGTGTATTTTCAATATGCTGCATGGAGCAAAGACTTCGATCCAGAAGTACAATATTGTGCAATATCACGACACATATGCAAAAGAAGGCTGATTTAAGATGACATGACCAACCTTTACTTTTTGTTGCTATATTTTGCAATTTTTATGTTCTTCACATTTTAGTATAGAAAATAACTGCTAGAGCCCTGTTTCAATATACTGGGAAAAGAGAGTCATTAACTTTCTAAGTACAAGTTGTGTGACCAGGAAAACAATCCATCTTGCCTCAGCTACCTAGCAATTTCCCTTCATGAACAATAAAAAAACTGGGAATCTGCTCACATTCATTTCAGTGAAAAATGGTAATTTTTATAAGGAAATAGTTGTGTCAGCTGCTGGCTCTTTTATTCATTAAAAAAAAAAAAAGATATATATCAAAACTAAAGCCCCAATTGTTTTCTTGCTATGAATTTTGAGGAAGTGATTTGATCTTGCTGTGATGTAGTGTGGCAGATATATTCTAGCTTTGCTATTTGAATCTCCTTACAATGACAGCTATAATAGGAAAAATTAATGTCTGGAAATTCTTGGCAAAAATTACTTCTACTTTGAATCTGAATAGGGATCTAGTGGTTTTCTACCGAGAGTCTAACTTTTCATCTACAGCTAGTAGGAATCTCTACTTTTCGTGGTTGCAGCCAGAACCTTTCGAGGTACGTGGCAGCCTGTGTACCATATCAGATCATAGCCTGGACTCTGGGGAGGACACCTGTAAACTGGAAAGGCACCTGTAAAGTTTTCAGTGGTAGTTAATGAAGCTGTATGTCCCTTGTGTCAGAATTCAATATTCTCACCACAGCCTAGCAGTTAAAGGATGCCTGGAAGCAGCTGTAACAGCAGACACAAGGGATCTTAGAAACAGGTCAGTGAAACACATCACAAGTTCTGTTGCCTTCCCCTTTCTTCCTTTGCAACCTGAGAACCTGTAAAAATACAGACCTCAAAAAAGCAAAGCATCAAGGAAAGAGATATCACTACTCCAAGTTTCTCTGGATTACTGAGAATCTAAAACATTAAAATTTCTGCTGTTTTTTGCTTCTGATTTTGAAAATGGAAATATTTTTTTAGACTATCGGAAATATGAAAATGCAAATGGAGCAAACTTAAATAGTGGTGATGTAAACTTTATGTCTTCTTGAAGATAAGGCTACTGCAAAGATTACTCACCATACTGGGACATACTAAATATAGGTAAAAATTGTAGCAGAGATTCTACCTTTTATTAGAGCTCTCAGAGGTAATAAATGCATTTTCCAGGTTACACATAAACCATGATTGCTTTTACAGAATGATTCTATAAACCAACAACTCAATATAAAATCTATACAGGACTTACAGAATACGATTACTCCCTTCATCAACATGGGATCCCAGTTTTTAAGATTTTGCATTAACAGGGAAATTTACTTCAAAATAAGTAACTGTCATTCATCAAGAACCACTAATTCTCAGGCTGTGGGCAGTGCATATATGGTCCTAAGAGCCTGCATGTGTAATACTGAATAAAAGATACTTCATTCCAACCATTTACTCATCTAAACGAGATTGCATCTGTAAAATGATCCAGACAAGCACCATGCAAGGGCTGTAGACTGGAATAGGATGTGTTAAAATGTACATTGGATTCCACTTGCTGCTTATATACGTCTACTGTGGTCATACTTCTTAAAAAAGTTTTCAGATTCAAATGCAGATGAAAGTTTATTAGATAAAATGATTTAATTAGATATTTTCTTGATTGAAATATGCTTTGTCTGTATCCTCTCTGTAAAATAAAACAAAACAAAACAAAACAACAAAAAAAACCCCAACCAGAGATAATCTAGGGCATTTGCTTTGGCCTTCTTGTTTCTTTACAATATTAGGAATGGATCTGTTCCTGTCACTTTGGTCTTCAATGATCTAATACTTCAAACATTTAGAACTACATGTGGATTTTCCACTGAGGGAATTTTTAATGTGTTTTGAAGATCAAGGAAGTGGAATAAAACTAGATTTAATTTATAATTAATACAGCCTCTTGAAAAAACCCTCCTCTTTCTTAATGGTTTACATGGAAATTAATTGCGCCAATGCCGGTTGAATCTGAACAGATGGTACTACAACACTGAAAAACAATCCTGCCACATACCGCAAATGCTTTTAGCTCTAAGATTTTATGATTAACTTGAGTGGTCTAGGTAAGCTTCCCATCCCCCACTGGTGGCATTGGTTGTTACGGTTTTAAATATTGTGTAGAAAGAAGATATCCTATGTATTTTTGGACTGCTGTATGGTCTTGAACTCTTCTTTCCTTAGTGTCTGAGGTGATATATTCACATTAATTGAAACGATGATTGTGCGCAGCTGAGTCACAGGATGTAGAAGTTGAAGGTTGCAAATTCATTTGGTTTATTATTTCCAATGTGTTGCTTAACAGGTCATGAGACAGCATGGATTTTCTATTAACTCATCCCAGTACTAGTGCAGTATGTTCTGAATAGGCAGCAGGGCCGATGCCTCCTCCTTGGGTTTAGGTTCTAAGAAGGCTAAATAATTCATATCTCTAGACAAACATTTTGGCATCTTTGTCCTCACAGGAGCTCTTCTACCTTGTGGATTCCCCACAGGAAGAGCATTAGCTTGATAAGATGTAAGGAAACTTCAGAAAACCAAAGGAGCTTACTTGATAACAACATTCAGTATACTTGTTAATTAAATTAAAAAATACTTATAAGATGGGATATGACAAGATAACACGTAGAGCTCTGGGGAAACAGGGGAAACATGGATATAAGCCACGAACCATGCATTCAGCATTAAAATCAGAAACTCAGGAGGAGAAGAGGTCCTCCACATCAGAAGATACGAAGTGGCAGGAGCTGTAAGCATTGTCTTCATTCACATTCTTGCTGGTACCTCAGGCATGAGTAGAAGTTCTCCACAGAGAAAGTATGTCAATAGCAATTAGCTGCATTGTGCTGGTATGGAAGATTATTTGAAGAAACAACTAAAGAGGGAGGGTGGGAAAAAGAACAACAATCCCCCCAACCTAATATTATGTACACTTTAACAGCTATCTTTCTAAGAATAAGCACTACAGAAGAGAAATAACAGCCACAAAGCTTCAAAGAGCTAGGGACATTTTGTTACAGATGATGAGAAGGAAAGAAGCTGCAGACAGGAGTATGGGAACATCCACAGTGCAGGAGTCCCTCTAAACAATGCTCACCAAGTGTCTTCATTCAAACACACCATCTTAGAGATAGTCTAAATACTAAAACAGATACGGACAAAAGTATGAGAAGCATCTTGATACCCCACATATAAATCTGACATCAACCAAAAGGTTCTGACTTGGAACAGTGACTGAAAATTACTGAAAATATTGTCTGTAAGTCAGAGTAGATTTACTTGCTGAGAGTAAGTAAGCGTGAAGTTCATTTTGTCAAGGGACTGCCATATTATACATTTGCTTTTAGGAATGGAGAAATTGTGAAAGAAGATCCATTCTTACTCTTTTTTATGTGAATTCCTGAAACTACTTCTTCCAACTCTTGCCTTAGCTGACCTGTCAGATAGCTGAAGTTGCGAGACAGCGTTGCACCTGGCACAATAAGTTTTGTTTTTCTTTTTCACTCATCATCATGCACTTAATATGCAAAATAGATGTCTGTGGCCCCACTTCCCCTTCCAGCTAATGAGGACAGTAACTTTGAGATAGACAAAACAACATCACAAGAGAAGTGTTCTTCTTGTCTCAGCCTACTACAAAAGCTTTTCTAAAATTAGCTAAAAGTGATTTGCTGTTTAGTTCACTCCACATTTACAAAGCCATAGTAAAAGTCTTCTGTTCATCTGCCATAAAAGCCAGTATCCTTGCTTCCTCCTGAATGATCCTTTTATAAAATTGATACTAATAAATATTCAAAAGTGTCACTCGTTGAAGCAGAACTTTATTCCTTGTAGGGAATTAGTAATTCTCACTTAACAAAAGTAATGTTTAATTTTATTTTTTTTTTTGCTTTTTGGTGTGGAGGTAAAATTTATTCAGTAGTGCTAATCTACCCAAAAAGAGCGCTAAACACAGTCTTTACGCCAAGCCCCTTCTTTTGTCACACCCCTCAAAATCATGGGGCTTTGAAAAAAGAAATGGGCCACTTTAATTGGTCATCAGGAAATGGCCTCAGGAAATCCTGAGTTTTTTGGAAGGAAAACCAAAGACTGAAAAAGGGACATTCTCTTATAAAAGAGTACCTGAGCCCTCATGTTAACATCAACTAACATCTCTTCTAAAAATAGTCATGATACTTACATGAACTTAATCTGAAAAAAAAAAGTTAGACCACCTCAGTATATTTACCCCTTAATCAAGAGACATTTTTGCTTGCACAGCACCTCATAAATATTATCAGCAGAAACAAGATGGTATTAATGGTATCATCCAGGACTAATGTATGGGAAGGATTTTTGCAACAGATGGGCGAGTCCTCACAAAACTGAGAAAAGTTTTGTAAATCCAGGAGGCTAAAAGTACATCTTCAGTTATTCATATTTCGGAGATGGAGTGTTTATACCAATGTTCTTTGCTATCTTGCAGTTACCCTTGAGGATCAGGAAGTGATTCTCTTCACATCTTCCTGGTTTGAGGTAAAACAAACCAATTTTCTGTTTTACAGTTTTACTTTCTTAGCT
>VZRU01016242.1:10536-56360 GCA_013398155.1 Pedionomus torquatus
CAGAAATCCAGTAATTTATTAGCAATACCAAGGCCGAGGTGATATTTTCCAGTGGGAATGCACAACATCCTGAATGCACTGACATCCCAACCCAGGGAAGGAAGGAGAAGGGCTTCCCAGGCCTGGAGCAGGCCAGAGGCACACTAAAGGGTTCGCTAGTCACTCAGAATCACTGCGCTGTCTGGGTTGGAAGGGACCTTTGAGATCATCGAGTCCAACCATCAACCCAGCGCTGCCAGAACCACCACTGAACCAGATTCCTCAGCACCACGCCTACCCATCTTGCAAATACCTCCAGGGATAACGCTCCAACCGCTTCCCAGCGCTGCCGCTTTCAAAACAGCGACCGCGCGATGGGCGGGGTCTGGCGCGACGTGCGACGTCACGCGTGTCTTCCGGCGCCTGCGCGTGGCGTCACGGAAGCGCGGCCACGTCTGCCGGAAGATGGGGTAGCGGCGCTGCGTCCGGTGTGGGCTCTTGGGGAGGTTGTTGTTGTCCTTCTCTTTAACTCTCCCCTTACGGCTCCCCCCCCCCCTCGGTCTGGGGGTTTCCCCAGCTGAGAGGAGGTGAGGGCCGGGCTGTGCTGAGGCCTCCTTCGTTCCTGAGGGCCGCCGGGTAGGGCTGAGGGACAGGCAGCCGTGATGAGGGAGGGAGGGAGTAAGGGAGTAAGGGAGTAAGGAAGGGTAAGGGGTGGGGGAAGGAGAGGCCACCCAGAGCATTGCCCTCCTGCAAGGCCTAGCCTGTGGATGTGCTGGGCCAAGGGACACTCCATAAGCCCTGAGGTGTGGGGGCTCTTCCCGGGAGTTGGGGTGAAGCCACATGTTGCCTGTGTGGTCTTGCAGGTCCTTCGTGGAAGTGAAGTCCTGCTCCTGTCCCCTGTGTTGATGTCACAGAAGGCTGCAGTTTTCTTGGGGGACATTTGTCTGGCCCAGATTTCAAATCTGTAGGCCAAACATCTAAGGCTGTGTTGTTATTGATTACTGTAACAGTTGTTTGGCTACTTTTCCTTCTTCAACTGGATTTGGTTTTGTCAGGTGTAAGTAGACTTTATTTTCTGTTACTGTTCCAGATCGGCTAGCAGGCTGGATGCTCTGGAGTAGATGCTGATGCCAGAAACAGATGTGGTGGGCTGATTGCTAAGGCCTGGTTTTGTCTGTGTTCCTCAGAAACTGATTTGGTTTGTTTCCATCAGTTACCAAAACAGCAAAATAACAAGTGAGCAGCAGAAAAGTGTCAAAATAAATATAGCGCTAATAGATGGACACAACAATTGTTGTGTTAATACATCTTGCCTTATCAGCACCCATCTAATTTGTAATCATTCCATGTCTTTTGCAGCATATGATCCTGAAATTTTAGGGTTTTAGAGTTTATCAACTGTCATCCATCATGTCTTGGCTTGCTGATCTTGCTGGAAAGGCAGAAGATCTACTCAACAGAGTTGATCAAGGAGCTGCATCAGCTTTGAGCAAAAAAGACACAGCAACCAGTGCACTTTATGATCATAAGAATTTGGACTCTGCTAATGAATATTCTGAATTGCGCCAGCATAGTGGAGAACTGAAATATCAGCCGTCATCCAAACCAGCCTTCATCTCCTCGGCAGCTGATAATATTAAACATCAGAAGGCCACAATCCTAGCAGGAACAGCAAATGTTAAACCAGCACGTAGGACATCTTCGGAAGTTGCTTCTCCAGTAGAAAGTGTTTCCACACCCAGAGCTGCCTCACATTTTGTGAGAAGAAAGAAGTCTGAACCTGATGATGAGTTGCTATTTGATTTTCTCAACAGTTCGGAGAAAGATCCTAATGGAAGGATAGACTCTAAAAAAGACAAGAGCAAGGCATCTGTTCTTCACAATCACTCTCGGACTTCAAGCATTAGTTCTGTGTCTACAAGTACTCAGAGTGCAACAACTACTGAAGATAATTCCATCAGGAGCCAAGGCAATGGTAGTTAAATAGTATTGAACCTAGAGATATTTAAAACCCAAGTGTGTCTAGGGTAAGGCTAGGCAATGGATTTACTGTCACTTCATGAAACATTTAATGGTAGTGGTATGTCAGGTGTGTGGACTACAGCCGTGCCTTTTTATTTTTTCATCACTGGGATAATCTTAGGTACCACTCTAATTTGACAAGCTGCATAATTAATACCTAAATCTTTTTTGTTCTCCATCTACCTCATTGCTGCTGCTTACCTTGACCTCCCTGAGCTACAATCTAACCTTGCATCAGCCCTCATACATCCCCACTTAGAAGCACAGGCACTACTGCATTTGTTTGATCACTCAGGGCCCCTTACCTGTTGTTGCCAGGTAGGAGAGTGACTTTCACTGGGTGGTAGATGGTGTTGGCTGTTGCCCAATGCACTGTGTGAGGTGAAGTGGGGCTTTCCCTGTTCCACCTGGAAAAAGGGTAAGCTGTCTAACTTGCTTGTCCTGCAGAGTGGGAATTTGGATGTGAAGACAGGCTGTTGTAGAACTACAGGCATGAGAGCTGGATAGATAAAAGCCTTCAGGTTTGCCAGCAGTAGGTCGTTACTGCAGTATAAATCTGGATGCCTGAAAGTGCCTCCAGGCCAGATGGTCAGAAGTTGGGGCTATTCTCAAGTCAATGCAGAGGATAGTGTGGCTGTGAAGTGTCAGGAACTCGTGTTTTTTGTCCAATTTATACTGGGTCCTTACTGTTGCTCTGCTCTGTTGCTGTTGTTTATTCTATAATATTGAATGAAATAGTTCTACTATTTCCAAATATTGTAGTTAGAATACTTTATTATTTGTTCAGTACTTTGAGCATGTAAAGCATTGTAAATGCCAGTTTTTTACTTACTATAGTAAGTATGCTGAACAGCTTTAGATATAAAAGGGATCATTTTCAAAGATGTGAATAACTTTGTGTTTCTGGGTCTGTAACTTTTCAGTAAAGTTTACTACTACTCTTAATAATAATTCAAATAGGTTAGACCTGGTTATGTTGCCTTGTTGATTGGTGCCTGAGGAACATTAGTTGCTTTGCTCAGTGTGGCCTGTTGAACTTTCTTCTGAGGACTTTTTGAGTGGAGTTCGCATTGTGGAGCTGCCAAATGAGGAAGCAAACAATTACAACATCAAGTTTGCACACACTGATTTTAAAGTTGGTTTTGTAGATAAGTCGGTGTGATTTAAATGTTCCATATAGCAACTGTTGAAGTAGTTTACGATACATTAGCTATAGACAAAACCAGTTAATGTTATCCTTTGTACATTGCTGTGGATATAATCTAATATGTGTTACAAATGGCTAATTTATTGCTTTGTCAGCTTCATTAGTCTTGAGTTTTTCAGGCAACAGATTGAGGATAAAGTGTTAATTTGGAAATTGTGTAAATGAATCAGAAGGAAGGAAACAACACTTCTTAAAACCCTTTAAATAGGAAAGGGGTTTGAGAGAAATTTGAAGAAATCTTCTTGTTACTGCTGCTACTTGTCAGTATGACGTTCAGAATTAATAGTCTGCCCCAGCTCCCTGGTCTCTGGGTGACAGGAGCTGTTGCAAGTAACAAGGGATATGGAGCAGGCTGGTTGGCAATCCATCACAAGGTGGAGTAAAGAACGTTGCGAAAGCTAAACTGTAGTCTTGCTTGGAATTAGTTGCAGTCTGTCCCCCTGGATTTTCAGCAGTTGCTCATCTGGGACAGTAAATTTAGAAGTAATATTTATGGATTGCCTGCTTGTTTTCTTATTGTGTACTGTGTTGTTTTATATTAGCACTGCTGCAAAGCTTCCAACTGTCTGCACACTGAAACCAAGACAGTTACAGTGGATGTATCAATTTCACAGCATTAATCCAGGACACTGTGTGTGTGTTTGTGCATGATGGGGAAAGGCTGTTCATTCCTTCTTCCCTGCAAATTCAGAATATTGCCAGGAGTTCCCTTATTGTTTTCACTGAGGTTCTAAGATTTAAAAGAAGAAAAATAAAAACCTGTATTTTGGTTTCCATAATTTAAAGAATTAGAGTTTGTATTGACAGAAAGCTTTAAACAGTCTACAGTGTGCCTACTTCATAACTTTTCATTGGAGAAAGGAAAAGTCATGCTTCTGCTTCAAATCACTGCAGCTTGATTTCTCATAGTAAAAGTGCTTTTGAAAAAATTCTTTGAGTGTTATTAATACAGAATTATCAGTAAGATGATGTTTTGACTGAAATTGTTAAAGTGCTTTCTTACATAAAGATAACTAAGATATGAAGCTATGTAGCTGAGTTACATATTTAGTTTTGATATCAAAATAAGTGCAGCCATCTGAATAGATTTTTTTTAAAAATAAAATTTACATCCTCAAAATCAAAATCTCAATGGAAACCTAGAATGAACATGTATTAAAAATTCCCCAAGTTAGTTACTCTGTATATTTAACCTCTTCTGTTACTGTCTCATCTTCTGAAGACATCTCTGGGCAGTGTAGTCATAAAAAAGTATTAATGTTTTGAAATTCTGAATTTGGCATTAACATAATAAGAAATTCTATAACTTCCATGTCTTCTCTTGCAGGATTAACAAAAACGCTTCATGTTGCATGTATACTATATAGTAGTCCTATTTTGTGCAAGTCCTTTGGGAAAAGCAGCTGTTTTCCATTTCAATATAAGCCATTGTTATTTTTATTTCTTTTTATTCATATAAGCACCAATGTAGAACGTGCAATTGCTGTTTACATCAAAGCAACTTACAAATACTTATATTGGTTCTAACTTGCATCTCTCTGTACAGATTCTCCAGACGGTTCAGATTCTAGGCTGGGAACGCAAGGTGATGGTGTGAAGGATTCACCACAAAGTGCTGTAACTAATCCTAGCCTTTCAGCTAATGACGATTGCAAAACACATGAGCTATCCAATCTTCGTCTGGAGAATCAGCTGCTGCGGAATGAAGTTCAATCTTTAAATCAAGAAATGGCTTCATTAATTCAGAGGTCCAAAGAAACACAAGAAGGTACTGTGACTTGGAAACTCAACTGTAACATATTTTTAAAATGCTAGTGAACTAGAAAACTGCTGTTCTTTGTTAGTGTTTACTATTTGTAATAAAATCTTTCTGATTAAATTTGTATGTATGATGGACCAAGCAAAATGATTCTCGGTCTCAGAATAATGAGCTGGAAAAAACTAAAAGACTCGTTCAACTACAAAGATAACACAAATGTTGATCAAAGTGATGCGATCAATTTGGCTCCAAAACTTACATCATATTAAAATACCATTGGAAAAATCTTGGTAATAAAATACTTTTTCTGCATTTTAATGACTTCTGCAAAATACTTACTTTTGAATGAATAAATTCCTTTAAGTCCTTCAAAACCTGACTACTTTTTGCCTGTCAGCTGCAATCTCTGAAGTCTAGAAACTGACAATGAAAATATAAAATTTAGTATTTTTGTATGACTTCACTAGCATTTTCAAAGTCAAATGACATGACAAATACAAAAAATATGAATATAAATTAAACACTTAAGTGATAAAACCTTGAGCAGATTTCTGCTGTTAGACATATGACTGAGGGACTGCATTTCTTTCAAATTAGCTATATGAGCCAGAGAATTGTACATTCCATTGAAGTTTAATATGTGATGTTTGATTAAAAGCAGAAGCCTCTGTAAGTATTTGAGCAGTATTTCAACACTGGTGTGTTTTTCTACCGTTTTTTAGGTTTAGCTCATTGTCACATTTTGTTGAACTAGGAGCTTTATACAGAGGTATCCAAAGGCTAGTTTGCCCAGGGGTATTTGACAGTAGGCCATTGCAAGGGCTGGGACAGGTAAAGTTTGTCATCTGCAGTGTGAGACAGAATGAAATACCCATTTTGAGATCTCCTGCAAAATTTTATGGGTCATGCTCGCAGGCAGCGTGGCATTTGTTACTTCATGATAGCTCATAAAGTTTCAGTGTTACTTCAACTTGACTGTGTTTAATTTCTTTCTGTAAGAATGGTGTGTGCATCATGACCATTTACAAGGCCTTGCATTTCTAAACTCCAAAGAAACTTCTTATTTTGTAGAATTGAACAAATCCCGAGAAAGGGTTGAGAAGTGGAATGTTGACCATTCGAAGAGTGACAGGATGGTTAGAGAACTTCGAGCTCGAGTTGATGATCTGACAGAAGCTGTTGGTGCCAAAGACTCACAGCTAGCTGTGCTGAAAGTACGGTTGCAAGAAGCTGATCAGCTCTTAAGTGCTCGGAAAGAAGCTTTGGAAGCGTTGCAGAGTGAAAAATCACGGTACTTCATAATTTCATGCTTTGTAATTGTGCAAATAATAATAAGATTGAAAAGTCAAGATAGGTCATTTAGTCTCTTTAAGAATAAAAATGAAGAAATTAATGGGGAAAGGGATTGTATTGAGATTTGAAATATGAGGATTAAACTTTGTTCTGAGCTTGCGATGTCATAGCTGGCAGTAGGAAATGAGTATTAAATGGGCAATTGTTACTAGATTGTTGAAACCTATGTTGTATGAAGTATTTGTGTTTGTGTCAGAGACAGGAAGCTGAAGATCTCAAGAAAAATGTTTTTCTCTTGTAAAAATACAGTTGCTTATCCACAAATACGAAGACTTTTGTGACTTATCTCAGCTCTGGGAAGTGAATCGGCAATTGATTGCTCCACAATATAGGTCAGGGAGGAGATGCATGAGCATCTCCTCACGCCTGTAGCCAGCGATATTCAGTAATATACTGGGTAAACTTTCAAAGCTGATCTGAAAATCAAGTAGTCCTATTTCTACCTGAAAATCACAGTAGATTTCTTCTTTTTCAATTAATATGTGTATTGCTCTTTTAGGATAATACAAGACCACAGTGAAGGGAGCAGTTTGCAAAATCAAGCCCTTCAAACTCTTCAAGAGAGGCTGCATGATGCAGACTCCGCACTCAAACGAGAGCAAGAAAGTTACAAACAAATGCAGGTTAGATGCGAAGAGTAAGGGTTTCAGGGTTTCAGATCTACTTTTGAAATCAAATCTGTGAGGTTGCTCCTGCTCTCTCTTCCACTTCAGTTTCTGTTCAGTGCACTGAGTGCTTGGAAGCATGTGCAATCTGCTGGGCCAAGTATCTTTGTGATACTAGTTTACTTTCAATCACAAAGCTTTCAAAATAACATATAAAAAGTTTTTTTAATGCTGATAATTTTTACTGTTTTTTTTTTTTGGTTTGATTTTATTTTTAAATGCTAAACTTAATGTTAAAACGTGTTTTAAAACAAAGTCAGTAATTGGTTTAATTTTCCATGTTCTGTTGTTACACACGGACTGTTACACAATTTGAATATCTTAAGAACATTAAGCTGGACAATAACTTGTGTAGTAAATATGTGAGTACATCATTACTAGAGACTGCTTTCCACACTTATCTTGGCCTTTATCTTTGAAAATCTTTATTAGTGTCTAATTTGGTTTTTTTTTTTGCATCAAAATATGGCAGACTACATTTGATAATATTTTTTGAGGGAAAAGCTTGCTTTTTGTTTAGCAAAGGTAAACAATGGGAAAGTTGTTATTCCCTCAGTATTTCTGGTGGGGAAAAGAAATGCCAATTTTTTAGTGATATTTAGCGCTTGCTTAAGTAAGCAGGATTTCTTTCCACATAGCACTAATGCATTTTTAATTTGGAGGTGGTAGATCAAATGTGTTGTGATGTGTAGTTGCTTTTAAACTCTCTTTTTTCCTTTCTAGGTTAAAGTTGAGACTGTGTTTAAACACAAAGTATTGTTTCTTTATTGCTAATAGAATGAGTTTGCGGCTCGTCTTAGTAAAATGGAAGCAGAACGTCAGAACTTGGCAGAAGGGATAACTGTAGCAGAAAGGAAGTATTTAGATGAAAAGAGGAGAGCTGATGAGCTTCAGCAACAGGTCAAAGTAACTAAAAACCACCTGGAATCTGCAAAACAGGAACTGGCAGACTATAAACAGAAAGCTACTCGCATACTCCAAGTAAGCATTTTTGTAAAGAAATCCAGCTTGATTTGTACACTTAACCAAACTTTTTTAAGGTGTTATTTTTTTAAATAATCTAATCTCTTGGTTTCTTTTTTTCATGTGACCCGCAATATATTTTGGGGCATATCTATAATGATGCCTATACAGAACAGTTACCAGTCTTTATTTTGTAAATTGAAGTCAATTGAGTAAAGGTTGATTTAAGTAATTGAAGTTCAGGTCCCAGCTGAAACTGTTGCACGTATTGTGCAACATCCTTCAATGTGTTCTGCATTTACAGTCCAGTCTTAGGCAGATGGATAAATAGATATAACTTACAATATTTTCCATGTACAGTGTTTTTGAGTCAAGAATATTGCTCTATTCTGCTGAAGTTTGAAGCATAGTATATAGTGGATTCTTATGTGTAAACCAAAGAAAATATTTTTATGTATCCTAAAAGGTTGTATGTGATCAGCATAATATATAAACAATGGCAAAATTGGGTATTTTATACAAACTTATGTGCTACTGAAGTTGTCAAATATACCAAATCTGAAAGTGGTCAATTTGAATCTTGTTTTCTTTATTTAGAAAAGTTAGCAAAATGTGGAAGATAAATGTGTCTGTTTAGAATAATTAATTTAGTCTGATAGACATGGACAGGTTTTACATTGCCTTGATAAATACGAGAAACATGAGATCGTCAGATAGCACAGGTTTTCAGTAAATCTAGTGTCATGGCATACAAGAAGTCAGAAAAATTATCAGTAGGGAAGTATTTTCATCACTAGTGACTTGGCTAAAAGAACAGATATTGCAGTTCTTTTACTGTATATCTACATTTGAATTTTAGAGCAAAGTAATTTTGGCATATTCTAGTAGAGTGCTTGTTAAGTATTTCAATAAACAATGTATTGATTTATTATTTCAGTCTAAAGAGAAGTTAATAAACAGCTTAAAAGAAGGCTCTGGTATTGAAGGCCTGGATAGCAATACTGCAAGCACAATGGAACTGGAAGAACTGAGACATGAGCGAGACACTCAGAGAGAAGAAATACAAAAGCTAATGGGGCAAATCCAACAGATCAGAACAGAGCTGCAGGTAGCTGTGGTTGTATACACATTCATTTGTAGTTAACCATGCACAAAGGACTCTTTTCTTGTATATTTTGGTGCTGTTGCTTCTCATGTTTATTTGACCTAGTATTAAAATTAACTGGCTTTTGCTCAAGGTGAGACAAGTGCTTATTGATACCCGGTTTCTTTCCATGGTCTCTCTCACTGCTTCAGGTTGTGTGGGAAGAATACTAGAGATGCCACCTTCTCTCTTCCCTCGCTACTATGTGCTCCTTTTGGGGGAAGAATTTTTTCCAAACGAGCGTGTTGATTTCTGTAGTGATCACCTGTATTGGTTTCTGCAAGGACTGCTAATCCTTGAAGCAGCTGTAATCTGAGTCGTCTGCTGGCATAATTGGCTCAACCCAGCAGTTGCATGCAAGCCTACTTCATACAGTTATAGCTTGTAGACAGTAGAAGGGAAAAAGTGGAGGCTTTTCATGGTCACAAAATGCATTTATTTTATTACTACATTAGTAAAAATATTTTGTATAAAACCACCAAATATCATTATTCAGTACACTCTCATCTTCATTTTCCTTTGAAGCAATATTGCAGATACAGCTTTGTTTTGCTGTTATCTCTGACAGATTGTGGTATTGTTTGAACATTAATGAGATTGGTAACATTTCTGTTCATTTCAGGATATGGAGACTCAGCAGGTGAGTGAAGCTGAGTCAGTGAGAGAGCAGCTTCAGGACCTACAAGAGCAAATAGCAGCACATAAAATGGCCAAACAAGAGGCAGAGGCTGAACTAGAACGGCAAAAACAGGTAAGGAATTCTTGAAAGCTGAAAGGTCTCATTTTAGGCCTCATGTGATGTCATCAGTAAAACATTTGGCTTAATAAGAGAGTAGCTTATACATATTTGTGAATTTTTTTTGTATTTAGTATGCCAAAGAAATCCCCAAAAGCTTAATGAATGTCACTAGGACAAACAAAGTGCAACCAGTACTAAGCAAGGATCAGGGCCTTCTGAATACTCCTGGTCAACAGAGATCTGACTCCTGTATTAAAGAATAAATGTGGCCCTAGAGAGTGCGCAAAATTGATCACGATCTTAAATGTTGTTCAGCAGGGGAACAGTCAAACAATAGGGATAGTAACATTTGTCACCATTATTTATATGAAGAAACTCAACTACTAGAAATGGTTACTGTGGAACTTCCTGTGCTCAATTACTGTATAAGATTTAGTTCATAAATCAATGTTACTGTAGTACCAATTCATAGAATATTTTCTTTTAATCCATTGTTACTCATTTCTGCGTCTGTGTTGTTACTTTCAAACTGCTCCTTAAGACACATCGCTGATAAAAGTTCATTTATAAGTTTTATCAGATGATGTCATCCTTTTAAGCAGTTTTGTGCCAAAAAGAGGGTAGAAAAAAGGCAAGCTCATATTTAAGGTAAACAAACTTACTCTTCAGTAGAAATCAGACAAATGCTTTGTACCCTCTTAAAAAATTTCTCTGTAAGAAAAAACTTAGAATTAATAATGAGGAAAGCAGGAGAGTGCACTGTATCTACTAGGAACAATTTCTCTTATAGGCTTATCTGTCCTTCCAGAAATTACATTTTAATGAGATACTACCAGCTTGAACTAATTAAAAGGCAGAAATTGAGGTCTGCTCTTGATGGATAGCTGATGTTTATTGTATCAAAACAGATGGTAGATGGTTTTTTGTTACTCCTGCCCTTCTGGGGGGTATATTTTAAGTCAACACTACATATAGAAAATAAAAGGTGAGCTTTACCAAAATAAAGGTCTTATTAGTCATTACAGAAACCGAAGTATTCCTTTTGATGAGGCACATTTACATGTGGCTTTTAAAGGAATTGTGTGCATTAATACTTAGAACAATTATGGTCTGTTCTGTCTGAGGATTCTGTTGTCCTAAGGTTTCTGAGACTGAAGATGAAAAACGGTTAGAGAGGTTATTTCTTGTACATCTTATGGTTTGAAGGGAGAATAGGATTATCTGTTTTCTGTAGTAACTCACAGCTGAAGTGATACTGTGATTTAAAGACTCTCTTAATTTAAAGGAGAAGCATGACAGGCCTTTAAGTTGGAGTTAAAATAGCCAGTAAATCATGGGAGTAACAAAACTTACGGTTAGATCTGCTGTTCACTAAGTTATCCCTTACTAATATTTCTTCTTTCTGTTATGTTTATTTATCCTAAACTTTAAAGGAAGATCTGCATCATACAGAATTATAGAAAGATATGCCAGAGGTTTTTAAACACTTTAAAAATGGGGTTTACTCAGATTAATGGGTTTATTTTAGAAGTACAGATTCCTCTCTAAAGCGTTTCCTAATTGTTTAAGTTACATTGCTGACATCATTTCAAAGCAGCAATATAATAAAAGGTGAGAGTATAAGGAAGATAAATCACAGTCCTAATTAAATTGTATGACTCTTAGTAAACAAGTCTGAATTAAAATTTATATTAGATCAGTCTACACAGAAGAGCTTGGTAAATCTTGTAGGTTGTGTCCTTGTGGTCATCTTTTTTTTTTTTTTATTTTCTTCCCCATCCTAGCTAGACACCTAACTAAGAGTTCATATTTGAATGCACCATATTGCCTTTCTGAGCATAAGAGAATGTTTCTCAAAATTACATATATATGTATGAAGTCTTTTATTTGCGATGTTAATACGTTTTATAGGAGCTCCATTATACCGAAGAAGAATTGTATCGAACAAAGAATACTTTGCAAAGCAGAATAAAAGACAGAGAGGAAGAAATTCAGAAGCTCAGAAATCAGGTACTGTGTGTGTATAGAAAACTTTCATCACCTTCAATAATGGAAGCGGTGATGAGAACTACTAATTTAATAAAGCTGTACAAAAGAAGTATAAAGGCTTTACTAGTGAGTTACAGTGTACTGCTCAATATAGAGTGGAGTTTTGCGTGGAGGGACTACAAGGGAACCATGAATTGGTAAACAGCCTGATTCATAATTGCATGTGCGTTTGTCTTCGGGGCTGGGGGAATCAACCTGTGTCCCAACTAGACGTGATGGAGTGGTACTGGATTAACTTCTTTTTGAAAACTATAAAAAAAAAAAAAAGCCATTGGTGCTTGATGAGGTCATCATGATTTGTACAACAATCATTTTAACATATGAAACGTTCTACAGACTCAGTGATCCATCTAGCCCACTGTTCTGTCTTGGGCAGTAGCAGTGAGGCCAGCATGTGAGCCTGACTGCTTTCCTCACTCCCTTGTACTCACTCAGAACCAGCAATTGAATTAAGGATGTTAGTGTTTAAGTCCCTGCTAAATCCCACCAGTTGTTTATGGACCTATTGTCCTTAAATTAATCTAATCCCTTTTGGAACCTTCTCATCCTTGTCAAGCCCAACAGACTCCTTGGGCAGCATGGACGCATAGGCCTCATTTTGTGTAAATTATCATAGCATAATGAAAAGTAGTCTTTTTGGAGAGAAATTGATAGTCTAGATCAGCTTTACAATTACAGTGTCAGAGGATTTGGAAATTGTTATGTTGGCAGCTGATTCTTCTGGTAATACTATCTTCAGGACTACCTGCAGGCGCCCTTGTGCATTGCATCTAATTTGTATTTTTTATATCTCACTGCCCCGGTTCCTGCTGATTCTGGTTTTTCGTCATTGAGGCTACATCTTTTTGGTATATGATGCTACAAGTGGCTGAAGTCCAAGACTGTAGTGAATAGATGAGCTGTTGCACTTGTGGCTTATCTGGAGATTCCCATTTGCTTTAAATATTTTCTGCAAATTGAATGACATGATCCATGTCTTCATTTGCTGTCCTTGCGGTTTCTCTTTGCTAGCACAATCATGTTTTCTGCCTCAGTGGTCCTCAATATCTTTGCAATGGTGAAAGCATTTTCACTGTTTTCAATCAGGCTTTTTTGTAGAACAGCATCGGATTCTCCTCATTTGTACTGAGTTTTTCCTTGAAAACATTTTGCATACTCGCTTGTTTTGTGAAGTTGCAAGTGCAGTAGCCAGACTGGATTGTCTTGTGATTGTGTTGCCTACCATTTTAATTCAACTCTGATGTGTAGCATTGATTTTTGTGATCCAATTTAGGATTATACAGAAACATTTATATGATTAGAGGTGGAACATAGGAATTTATTTTTACAAGTTGTTTCTTGTGTCCTATAAAATCTTGTTTTAGCAACTGTCCAAATTAAGGTCCCTCTTCATTGCGCTCATTGATGATCATTTTGATAGTATTTTCCTGTAAAAATTCTGCGATGGAATAACTTGGTTCTTGTAGGGCTTAGATTTTTAGAGATTTGTAATGTGTTATTTGGTTGGACTTTGAACTTCTTCTGATTTCTTTTCTTTGCTTTGTTTTTTAGCTCACAAACAAGGCTCTAAGTAGTAGTAGTCAGACAGAATTAGAAAATCGGCTTCATCAGCTGACAGAAACACTAATTCAGAAGCAAACCATGTTAGAGAGCCTGAGCACAGAGAAAAACTCACTTGTCTATCAACTGGAACGACTTGAGCAACAGCTGAAGACTATCCCAGGCACTAGTAGTAATGGTCCCTCCATTAATATGGCAGGCATTGACAATGCTGAAGGTAAAGAAGGAAAATACAATACTTAAAACTCTGTCCTTTTTCAATTTAGGCTTTTCCTAGTGACTTTTCCTGAAAGCCTGAGTTTATAAGGAAAAAAAAATGCTGAAAATACGCAACTTATGCCAGAGATCTTGTCAACAGCAGCCAGTATCATAAAAAATAGTTAAGTAGAAGCTACTTTTTGTGTGTGAATAACTTTGAGTTAACTTAAAGCAAATTTCATCTTTAAATCTCAGTACTATGGCACTATTGGAGTAATCATTTACAATTCCTGTCACAGGTGCAAATAAATCTGTCTTTTAGGGTTTAAACTAGATGTCAAAAGCAGGATATAAGTCTTCCCTTGTAAAGCATTTGGGAAGTAAGCAAGAGTGAGATACTTCCTTTTGAGGCTTGCTCAGAATTCTGGTTGAAATCAATTTCCTCCTTGCTTTCTGTTTTTCTTGTGAAGCAGCTTAAAATATGGCTGTTCTGCTGAGGCTGGTTTGTCTGTAAGGTGTAGAGATCATCCTGTATCTATAGGAGAACCTCAGCAGTTGATCCATGGGTTTGAGATGTTATTTTTCAAAGTCAGAGTTTGTATTTTTATATATATGGTAAGTAACTTTAAAAGCAATAGACAATTAGTAAGAGGTGTGAAATGACAATCCAGACTTTTGTTTCTTTGCTTGTGAAAGACTTAAACAAAATAAGGCAGGAGAACTAGCAAATTTGGAATATGTTTCCTTTTGACTTGTTTTTAAGTAACGTCAATAAGCTCAAGTTTAGCTGCACAAAGATAACATCTGAGAATCTTTTTTTAGTTGATATGTAGGCAAATGTAAATAAAGTAGAAATCTCTGGAATATCCATTTAGTATGAGAAATTATATGAAAATTTTACTCAGAGAACTAAAAGCAGATGGAGAAACTGTGACATTATCAAACCCATCATTTTATACACCTAATAATAGAATTATTGTTATGCGATAGAATTGGCATCAAGTTGTCCATCTAGTGAACTGAAATAAATTTTAAAAATATACTAAGTTGAAGAAACATTTGACTGTTTATCAAAGTATATCAAGAATCCTGCTGTCAAAGCACTCCTCTGCCTCGGCAAAACAGCACTAACAAGTCAGATTAATCACTACTTTTATATTTCTATTCTCTTTGTTTTCTTAAACAACAACTTAACTGGTTTTAGACTAACAAGTTTTTTTTCCTTTTTTCCCTTTAAACAGGCGCTCGTATGCGTAATGTTCCTGTCCTGTTTAGTGACATGGATACGAACATGGCAGGAATGTATGGGAGAGTTCGCAAAGCTGCCAGTAGCATAGATCAGTTTAGGTAAGAATGTCCTAAGGGAACGTTTTATGATAGCTGGAATCTTTTTTACATTTCGAGTGGCACACCTTCTGTTTTGAATTCCTTCTATGAAGATAGAAGTAAAAAATAATAAAGCTTAAGTACAGTATAAGTTATGAAATACTGACTTAGTTCACTTGTGCTTTCCTATGCTGTTCATATCTTTGAGCCTTTGCAAATTATAGTCAATTATTTAAACAAAGGTTTTGTAGCTTTTTGATACAAAAGGTTCATTAAGCAATGTACAAAAAAACCCTAACCATTTACTTTTGGAGGTTTTGACTGTCTTCTGATAAACACCATAAGAGTGCATTAGTGAAGGAGTTCTTTTACTCCTGTAACAAGATGAGATTCTGTGTTCTGACCCAGTGCAGCTGATTCCCTTGAAAGATAATCAGTTCTTTTTAGCAAACAAGGATCACTCTGGATCCAGCAGAAGATTTGCTCTGATCCTTTTCTGAGCAGTTAGGTTAATTGTCAGTATTCAAAGAAAAAGTCTGTTGCAAAACTCGAATCTAATACAAATAGAAAACAAAGTTAGGTAATACTTCTCAATGCTTTGAAAGCAAAATACCTTGATAGAAAGTCCTTTATGCTTCCAAGGAACATTAATTTTACTATGAAGAGTATCAGGATTTCCATGATTGAGATCTATTACGTGTGATGCTTTAGTACTAAACTTCATTTGCCAGTATCACACTCGCTTCAGTATTTGCATGTTTTTTTTTAACAGGCATTACTGAGCCCACACCTCATGCAGTATGCTTTGTAGCACTCTAGCAGGAAACTTGGAAAACCCATGTCTCTTTGGTCTAATGAAATGTAAGAATGGTAGTGATCTATCAGTTTTATCAAAGGAATCCAAATTGTAGTTGCTTATATCTTTTTGAACAATTCATGACAGCCCCTCAAGTAACAAAATTTGACAAATATCCAGCATATCTGAGTTTTAAAATACCTGTACAACTCTTGAGTCTTAGCTCTTTTTCACAAACTCTGAGGGTAGGACGTAACAGAAGAACTTGGGAGAATGTTTTATGGTCTGAATTTTCTCATGCCTTTTAATGTCTTGAGTCCATGAAGTAAAATTAAGTCAGAAACAAAGCCATGCGTATAACATCAACATCAGCTGATGTTTATGAGTTTGATTAACGTGATGAGGCATTATTTATAATAAATTTATTGCTCAGTGCTAACTTGTGTATTTTGGTTTTCTTTTGCACTTGTGTAGCATTCGGCTGGGAATCTTTCTAAGGCGGTATCCCATAGCAAGAGTCTTTGTAATCATTTACATGGTGAGTAAGCTTTCTTTAAAGTAAGAAGTTTATTGCAAAATTTCTGTAACCAGATTATAGAATACTTCTTAAATCTCAAGGTGTTTGATGTTGGAAAGGCTATATAATTAACTTCAACAACACAGTGTGTATTTTTGTAAAGCAGACTAGATAGTACTTACGTAACACCCTTTTGGAGTCCTGTTGCTTGACAGGTTTCAGCCTTTCCCAGGAATTCTTAATATAGCAGTCTTAAAGACATTTAGGTAACTACTGTTTAAAAGACTGTGAAAGTAGACGTTCAGTACTAAAATACAGAGTAATAGTGACCTGCTGTCAAGGTTAACCCACCACCCCTGCATGTGCTGCAGTTATTAAGAAGTCTAACATCATTTTACTATTTGGCACTTCACTTTTTGTTCAGTGACTAATAATCACGCTTCTCTATAGCTGAAAAAAGCAGCAAGAAAAGTTTTTCTTGATAGAATTAAAAAAAAAAATGCTGTGGAGTTGCTCATCTCTACCACGTGAGATTGTCAGGCTTGCAGATTCCTCCGTTTTCCACTGGAGGGCAGATGTCTGTCAGTTTAAGGGACGGGGGGTAAGGTGGGTTTTCAGTCTCCCCCTTGAAAATATTCCACTAGTTTAGTCTTTGAGGTAGAAAAAAAATGTTGCCTGAGAAAGCATAATGATTCCTTCTGAACAGAGTTTCTGAGAGCAGCTGTCAGTATTTCAGGATATAAAGCAGATGCACATGAATGAAGGAGATGCTGGTTCCCCCCCTCCCCTGGCAATTGCTTCTTCCATACTATTAGATACTGGAAGGAACAGGGATGTTTAATTCCTAACCTCTCTTTCTTCCAGTTTGTGACTTAGATTTTTCAATATATGAAAAATGCTTTGTACCCAAACAGTGAAGTCTTCTGCCAGCTAAGCTGCTATCTGAAGTGAAACTCAATGGTTGCATAGCTGTATATAGGGCAGTCGGTGGCAGTTCCCCTTTTTCAGCTTGAACCTCAAATATGACTATTGTAACTCAAATATTTTGGTTTGGGTTTTTTGTTTGTTTGTTTATTTTTGGGTTTTTTTTTAATTTTAAGGAAATGTGGCTTATATATTCTGCCAGTTATCTCCCTTGTTGCACCCCCAACAACTTATATTCTAATTGGATAGCTTCAGCCGAATTCAAATGAGAGTTAACATTAACTAAAAAGTTCATTAAAAATGCCCCAAGTCAGTGCTTGTGGAAAGTGGAACTCGGCTGTTCTACGCAGTCTGGTGTCCGCCACTAGGCACAGGAGTGGGGACTTACCTGTCACTCGAGGCAGATCACACAGCTCTGGCTGGGAGCTGAGCATCTGAGAGAGCAGGTGGAGTTACTGGGGCGTGGAGGGAAGGCGAAGCCAGAGGGTATAAAGCAGCCTAGCTTCCTACAGATTTAGTTTTGCTGTTTGTGGAAAATCTTTAGTTTTCTGCAAATGGCTTCTTTAGAATCTGACTCAGCATTTCATTGTGCAAATAGGAATTCTTTTTTTAGAAGCATCTCAATAATACAAAAAATAGTTAATCAAAGTATTTTTACAAAGTTAGGTTTTTATGAGCTCTCCTTGAGAGGTCTCATATTTACTGTGGCTGTGAAAGATGATGGTCAGTGCTGAAAAGTTAATTCTTTCTTTTCTTTTCCCAGGCATTGCTTCATCTCTGGGTGATGATTGTTCTACTTACCTACACCCCAGAAATGCATCATGACAGTCCCAGTGGCAGATAGACCATACTCTGTGCTAATGCACTTTGGACTGGCAGTGTCTTTAGAATAACCAGTGCTGCAATATCAGCAAACTTTTCCTCATGGATTTTAGGAGGAATGAAAACCATCATGTCTGATTTATCACTACTTTTCAAATAGGTGTATAATACTCTGTAGATTTTTCAGTTTACCTAAAGGAACATCACTTCCCTGGAGAAATCAAGCTCCCAAGTTAAGCTCTGGTTAGCCTTTACATTTTATGTAGACTTCCTGTTGGTTAGTGTAAAAGATAAGGGTTGTGCCTACAGAGGAATGCGAGGATTTCTAAAATTACAGATATATACGATACAAACTATTTTAGATCATACTGGATGTGGGCTACGGTCAGGTAATAAGCTGTACTTAGCAATTTAAATAAACTTTATTCTTTCTGGTTTCTTTTAGTCTGCTTTTGCACTTCTGTTTTTAACTTTGTAAATAATAGGTTTTTCCCTAACATGTTAAACTGAAAAAGGACAATGGATTGGTGCAATATCTTTTTGTAAATAAGGTTAAAAATAAAATATTATGCATTCTTCTTAGCTTTGTACTTCTAGTGCAATAAATGCATCTTACCTACCAGCTGAATAGTGACACTGCCTATTTAAAAGCTGGTATTTTAGCTTTATTAGAGAAAGACAGACCTGGTTTTGAGGGAAAAAAAAAAAAAAAGATAAGTTCTTTAGAAATAATGGTGTTTTCTTTTTGCACTTGAAATTTATATATTTTTACTGTGTTTCCGTATACCTCTCTCATTACTATGTGTCTTAATCAGATCTTATATTCATTGAAATACTTTCTAAAGCTTTGGGTACTTAATTAAAGCTGTTTCTATATAAAATCTATCAGAACATAAAAAAATTCTCATGTCTAAATACTTACCAAATATACTAATGAACAAACCTCATCAAATATTAATAGCCAACCCCATAATACCAAACCTACTGTAATAGTTCTATCATTAGAGCATGGCATTCTGTGATTATTAATTCTCAATACATAATAATACAAGGTCACTTTCTTTCCCTAAGAAATCTTTTGTTTTCTTGTGTGGTGCTCAAAGCTGGGTAATGAGAAGATGACTGCAAGCAACTTGTCACTCCTGCTCTTCAGAATACAGTCTGGCTTTTGTGTGACTTCAACGCACCAAGAATTAGTCCTGTGCACAAAGTCTGTCATGTGAACTCCTATGGAAATGTTACAGTAGACAACTGGCTGTATTGCTGCTCCGATTCAGATCTCACAGAGAAAACTGAAGTGTTTTGTTGAACTAACTAATAAAAGAGAGCATTTACTGTAAGCTGTGTCCCTGCCCTCTGTCACGTTTGCTGTACTTTGCCTAATTCCTGTTGGCTGTTTTCTTTTCAATTCTGATATTAAAGCCACTTCACTACCCTGGGGAGAGCAGAGTGCTATTGGAGGAGATCAGGTAAGATCCTTTGTACAGTCTTTTTCTACACACACATTTTTTTCACTTAAAACCTCCAAACCACTGAACCTTTATGTATTCCAGTATACTGTGACAATTTTGAGGGAACATTCTTAGTGGTACATATCTCTTAGAGCTTTGATGACATCGCACTGACTGCACATCTATTCTTGAGTTCTTTCTCCTATGTTTTTCTCTTTTTCCTTAATTTTTTCTTTTTTTGTATTACTTTTTTTTTTTATTACTTTTTTTTATAGAGAGATACTTTACTATATCTCTATATCTCTTTCCAAGAGATATAGAGATATCTCTTGGAATTAACAGATACTTTTTTTTTTTTTTTCTGGTAACTTAATAAAACCACTACAGTGCTTCTAGGAACCTTTCACCAGAGATCTGTATTCTTTTCTTCAGTTTTTCCAGATCTTATGCCAGGAATTTTACAGGGGTAAGCACTGAAAGATTCCTGATGAGTTTTGCCTTTGAACCAAGCTTTTGTATCCCACTATCAGTTCGGGCTTAGCTAGTGTTGACCCCTGTGGTGTCCCTAGAGTTGAGAATAATGTTCTTAGTGTAGGGCACTGGAGTAGCCTTGTGTTCTTGACCTCATGTATTGCTAAGATGTTTCTGTTTTTGTTTCTTGTTGGTGAAATGACGTGTAACAGACTTCTTGCAACTTCAGTTCCCATCTTCACCATCTACTAGTTTTCTCCTTGTTTTGTTTGTTTGTTTGTTTGTTTTTATTCTTTAATGCTTGTAAAAGGAAGGCATAGCTGTCTTGAGTACCTGATTATATTCTGATTTTTAAAAGGTGCAATGGTAACAACCAAGCAGTCAATCAGTGTGGTTTCACTTAGTAGGAAGCCTGGAAGTAGGCAGATGACAGTCCCTGTCCCTTGCCCGACAAAGGGCTGTTGGGTGTGGAGAGGAAACAATTGCTGCTGTACCACTAAAGGCTACACTGTGCTTTATGTAAACACCTTTGAACTCTCATGAAAGCATTCAAGAGTATGAAAAGCCTTTATTATCATGTAAAACTGTTTCAGAGCTATACAAGAAATACAAAGAACTTCTCTGTAAGCTTTTGTTTAAACACCCTGGAGTTTTGTCCCTGTAATTCATTTTAATAAGCTGCACGTGATGCAGTGCGAGGACACACAGGGCTGCGTGATGGGGCCTATCTGAATATAAATGTCAAATTTTGAGTTGAACGGTAAGATATAGTTCCTGCCTCAGATTAGCAATGTTGGGCTCCGATGTCATCTGTGCAGATTTGCGAAGTGTGCCACGGCGATGGGTCAAAGGTGTCATAAGGACACCATTTCGACAAGCAGCTCCTAACGGTGTCAGGAGGTTGCTTTACTGAACAGATGGCTGTGGAGCGAACAAGAAGCTTCTGTTAGCCTCCACCTTAAGTGGCAGCAGGATATTCCAGTTGCCAAGTCTGTTCTTGAGGGACTATCAAACTACTGAGCAGTTAAACTATCCTTGCTTTGGAAACCAATATAGGATTTTAAAAAATATACAAAAGCTGAGCCTATCTTTCCGTGCTCTGTAGCCTAGCACCAGAAACAAATAGCCATAGTAACAGCTTGCAGAAAAAAAGCAGAATTTGTCTCCCTGCTGCAGTTTCTCACTGTCTTGAGAGCACAATAGACTATTATGTGGCTGCAGAAAAGCTCTTTTTCATTTCTTTCCTGCTAGGACTGAAACTGCTTCAGCTACCAAGAATATACCTTGAAAGAATGAAAAAAGCTGAAAATTGAGGAAGAGAGCATTGATAGGCAGCATCATTATTTAAAATCATCGTTATTTATTTATATTTATTTTCCTCCTCCCTGTTTATGGGGTTTATTTCCTATGGTCTGCAGTACAGAGTACGCTATGCCACTTTTCTGGAAGGGGGTGAGTGGAGATGTCCCCTCCAGGATGACTGGCAGCAGGCTGGGGCAATAGCTGGCCTACCGCTGGTGAAGGTGGAAGCTTCCCAGGTGGAGGGAGGTAGGATAGTTAGCAAGAGCAAGACTTCTCTGTCTGATATTTGTAGCCTAAAAAAGGCCTATTTCTTTCAGACACTGGTCCTCTTGGTATGCCATCATTAGGTAGTTGTGCTTAGTGCCATATTTGGGTTTCTGCAGACGTGAGCTTTGTGTGAATACTCACCAGCCCCTGTATGGTAACAAACTCTTCTTTGCCACCTTGTTTTGCTGATATTTGCTCTTTCTGCTGTATTGACAGTGCCATATGTATGCCAAAACCCTGTACAAAGGAAGTGACTTTATTCCTTGATTGCAGATAACATTAACAATGGAGAAATCAAACTTGCACAGTAATTAACTTACTCATGTCTCCTTGTTTTAGATGGGATGTTGCTTTATCAAAGAAAATGTATTTCTCTCCTTTCCCTTCTTCTCTGACTGATTGCCTGGTAGTAAGATTTGCTGTGAATGTGCTATTTATCCATGAAACTGTAAGGCAATTTTTATGAATAATACAGAGAATTCATTACAATTTCAGTTGTTTTCCTCTGCATGTTGCTGTCCTGCCCTGTGGCTTGAGTTTATAAAGCCTTGATGTGGAAACAGGCAGGCAGATGTCAGCAAACCAGAAATTACCTGCGTTATTCTAAGACGCATCCGTGTGCTTGGACTCATATAAAGAATCCACTTAGACATATAGTTTCCTTTCAGATGCGTGCTCGTAAATGTAATCTGCATGGTACATATTGGGTTCCTGATAGAACCAGACTCCACCACTGAATTCCACAAATAGTGGAATAATTTCTCATGCCTAATGTTCCTTTGTGCCAACATGGCTTGAATTAAATGCTTGTGCATCAAGGAGTCAGTGGCTCCAGTGCCACAGGCAGCTCAAGGAGCTGGGGAAATCATGGAGTGTTGAACAACATAAGTGAGGAAAAAGCTTGGGCTGGGAGCATAAAAGCACTTCTTGATCCAATGTTTCAGTCCTACTTGGGTTTTGTGCATACTACCCATCATCCTGAACTCCATCTTTTCATGGGCACTGCAACCAAGGCTGCCCCCAACCCTTAAGGTCTTCCACCAGCCCTTTATTTGTCAGTACTAGGTTCAGTAGTACACCACTATATGTATTTAGGAGATCCTGCTTGGGAAACTGTCAATCCAAAATTGGCAGAAATCAGTAGGTGATTCAAGCTGAGCTGGCTTTGTTGTATGGGGAAGCTGAACATCAGCATGAACAGCTGGGGAAATTTGATTTTCTGCTCTTTGTTTCATCTGCTGCATCTGTGCAACCTCCTGAGCTCTTGCAATGGAGTGGAACTATAAGGCTCCATCACAACTCGCTAGGAATTCTGCAATAATGGTAGCACGCTGATGGGCAGAGATCTCCTTGAGCACCTACCTGTTTGGGCAGAAACCTGACATTTCCCATCTGTCATCCAGCAAAATATGTTTTCTAATTACAAATTAAACACTAATTGGGAATCATTAGGGGTATTTTGCCACTAAAGATATCAATGCAAATGCTTCTTAATTTTTTAAATAGAGCAATTTAGGACTTAATTATTGCTTGAATTTGCATATAAATAATTATCTCTATTCTGGATTGCTGTGAGACACTAGTGTTAAGATGATATTTTCTTTATAAGCTTTTTGGAACATATACTGAGTACATTAGCACAAGACTGGAGAAAATATTTTCTTTGACAATGTTCCTCTTCACTATGAAAACCAAAACAGACTCCTTTTCTTTGTGAATAAAACAACATTCACCCCATCCCATTATGCTAAGCCCAGTTCTTTCCTATATTGCATCAGGTTTTTTTCTGCAGTTGATTAATTACACTGTTGGTAGCTATAGCAAATGAGAACATCGTATTCTTATCAAAGATGTTTATCAAATACACCTGCTTGAATTTGCAGAACATCTGGAGCCCATCCACTTGCTGCCACATTGCTCAGGCTCTGGATTATTTGTGTCCTCTTCCAGTTTCTCTTCAACAAATATGAACTTGAAATACAATTTGCCTGATTTGAACTGAACATGCAAACACATGTCCTGATTTGAGGTAAAACAGAACCAACTTTCTGTTAGCAACTGTACTTCTTAGGTAAGCCTCTTATAACTCTCTAAATTAACAGCTTATCATGCATAAAATTGTTCATTCTCAGAGTGATAAGACCAATGTTTATAGTTGACGCCAGAGAATGGTAGGCAGAGAGGCTGTATCTGATACTTACTGCTAAAACAAGCACTGTCAGTGAACTTTGGTATTTGCCCCACTAGAGGGTCAGAAACAGAAAAGCATAGAGGGGTCTACCTGTGGGGAGAAGTGGACGGGACAGGCGACACAAAACTGACCAACAGGATATTCCATCCCATCTGCCCTAGTCTCAGTATAAAAGATGAAACATCAATGGGTCAGCTCTTTTTCTTCAATGGCTGACATCTGAGGAGGATTCTGTCCTTTCATCCGCCTTTGATCACAATTTGTCTCTTCCTGACTCCAGTTCTGGAATTCAGCTCCCATCTGTTGCTGAGTCCAGTCTGGTACTTCCCCAGTGCCTGCCAGTGATGTCATCCCGGGACCTTGACATGGCTTTTTGTATATTGTATTTACGTATTGTTATTATTACTTCTTCACTAAAGTAGCTTTGTTTCGTCTAAACTCATAAATTTATCTCTCCTCCTATTCTCCTTGGAGTGAGAGATTGGGGGAATGCATCTGTCATCTCTCATTGGCCAATTCAACCTAAACCATGACAACATGAAAAGCTGGACAAGCAACTTCTGTCTGAAGAGTTAAATTCCAGCATTCCAGCACAGGAAAGGTCAATTTTAGACAAAACACCCATCCATGCTTTTGATTCAAGGAGTGAGACCTGTGTGATTGAGCAGGGAGCTTCTGCAAAAACTCAAGTGGAAGAAGGAAGTTTACAGTGCGTGAAAGAAAAGACTGACCACTTGGGAAGATTACAAGAATGCCATTAGAGTATGCAGGGACAAAACAAGGAAAGCCAAGGCCTCCTTAGAATTAAAGGGATGTCAAAGTCAACAAGAAGGATTTTTTCGAGCATATTGGAGGCAAAAGGAAAATGAGAGAAAATGTGGGCCTGTTGTTGAATGAGACGAGTGCTATGGTGACAGGTGACAGAGAAGGCGGAATTGCTGAATGCCACCTTTGCTTCAGTCTTTACTGCTCAGGCCAGTCCTCAGGAGTCCCACACTTTGGAGGAAACAGAGAAAGATTGGACGAAAGAAGACTTCCCCATGGTTGAGGAAGACCAAGCTCGGGAACAGTTAAGTAAACAGTATATCCTCAGGCTTATGAAGAAAGGTTGAGTCTTGGGTAGGCTTATGAAGAAAGGTTCAGTCTTGGGTCTTTTTAGTCTGTAGAAGTAAAGGCTGAGGGGGGATCTGATCAGCACCTATAAATACTTAAAGGGTGGGTGTCAACAGGAAGGGGCCAGTCTCTTTTCAGTGGTGCCCAGTGAGAGGACAAGACGAAATGGGCACAAACTTGAATGTAAGAAGTTCCATCTAAACGTGAGGAGGAGCTTCTTCACTTTGAGGGTGGCAGAGCACTGTAACGGGCTGACCAGAGAAGTGGTGGAGTCTCCATCTCTGGAGATGTTCAAAACCCACCTGGACAAGTTCCTGTCCAACCTGCTCTAGGTGGACTTGCTTTGGCAGTGGTTTGGACTAGATGAGCTCCTGAGATCCCTTCCAACCCCATATCACATATATTTATATGCCTGAAGGAAAGAATATGAGTTTTGATTTGGAAAGCTCTGATTCTTCTGGGCCCTGCTAACTTAGTGGGCTATGACTTTGACCTTTACGGGACACTCAGCTGGCCACAAGCTATTCAGACACGAACTTCAGCAGCCTTTATTTCAGAAAAGCAATGAAGACTGCTTTCACAGAGCAACACCTATGCCCTCTTCTTCAGAGAGCCGTGCAGGTTGCAGATGGTGGAAGGTGCCTCGTTCCTCATGCCTGGAGCTATGGCCCCATGGAGGATGGTTTCCCCAGGTTGCTGACCTGGGTAGGCAGTCTAGCATCACAAACACAAGTGACCCCATCCTATAGGAATGGAGCAGAAACAGCTGCAGTAGAAGAACAAGGACTAAAATGGATGGGACTTTGAGAAACATGATCTAGTGGAAGGTGCCCCTGCCCATAGCAGGGTGGAGATTGGAACTAGGTGATCATTAAGGTCCATTCCAACCAAAACCATTCTATAATTCTAAGACACACTGGTTTATTTGTGACCACAAAGCCTTACATTCACAGAAGGGGCCTAATTCCACATGGTGTTTTTTGCAGGGTGGCAGTAGGGGAACTTGACCAAACTTCTGTCTCCAAGCTGGAAACTGAAGCAGTGCTGCCTGCAGAAGAGATGGAGTTGATGGTGCCTCTGGTGCTGGAGCCAGGGCCTGAACAGACACTTGGGCTGGGCACAGATGTGCCTGTTTACAGGCCAAAAATCCTACCTCTGCCTGTGGAGGTCAAGCAGGGAAATAATGGTTGTTTGAGGGCTGGGGGCCTGGCTTTGCAGCCAGAAGGCACCTTTCCATAGGCATAAAGTGGTTCTGTGTGATCACCTGTATCAGCTATACATGATTATTTATCATTAATGCAAGGTTATTGAAAGCATTGAGTTGAACTTCCAGTATCTGCTGCTTCCCAAGGATTCACCCACAAATCAATTATGCAATGAAAGCCTTTAATAAGGTGTAGAGGTGCACCTTAATAAGCAAGAGATGCAGCTGGTGCTTTGGTAGGGGCTGTGCTCTCACAGGCTGGCTAGACTGTAAGCCTCTATGTTATTGCCATTACTGTACTTATGGTGGGGTTTTTTTTAAGTATAAACCCTGGAATATATTGAGTTTTGGAGTAGGAAAAAAGAGATTGAATCCAACACCTACTAGGCTTATTCCCAAAATGGCTTGGTGTGAGACGCTGTAATATGGCTTTATGGATGATTTTCCAAGTAAAATTATTATGCCCAAAGCTGAGTACTTGAAGATGAGCAGGGAGGAGGCTGAAAGGAGCTCAGCTGTGAGACAGGGGAGGTCTCTGGGAAGACCAGGACCAGCTTACAACAGCATTGTTGCCCAGCAGTTGTTAGTTTCTTTGCCTTGGTTTCCACTTGGACAAACCAGGCAGTTTCAGGCATCTGATGCTCCTCTGACTGCTGGAGTTATAACTAAAATATGTGACTTTAAGTCTTAATGGTTTCCTCTCATTTTATTCACAAAAATTACCTTGCCTTTACTTGCAAGGCCTCAGAATATTGCAGCCTCCTGCCTTACGACAGGAAGGCACAACGCTTCATTTTTCATCAAAAATGGATTTAGGTCAGCAGCAGTACGGAGGTATCTATTTCCATATACTTTTTCCCCCTTGGACTATTTCAAGGAGAGAAATGAGAATGTGTTTGAAGCATCCTCACTGGCCTGTGGAAGCTGAGTTTCCATCCTCCTGGGCTCTGGAAAGAGGAAACCCATCAGCCACTACACCTGCCAAACCAGCCCCAGGGACCTGGTGCTAACTTCAAGATGTGTGGAGCTGTAGAAACCCAAGGTGCTTCTGGGTAACACCTTTTTCCACACGTCATCTGGTGATCCTTCAGGAAGGCTGCACTTTTCCTAGCACTTCAGATATCTGAAGACATCTTCTGAGTGCCTAAGTAGGATTTTTTTTGAGATTTTGGCATTAGCATGTTAAGTCCATTCCCTGCTATAAGGGTGTATGTTTATCCAAAATTATTTCTCAGTGCTTGACCATAGAAAAGTTATGGCAGTGTTGCCTTGATTTCAGCAACTAATGTCACAGCATAAAAAAAAAAACTGATGTCACGTAATGCTGCCTGAGCTGAGCTTGGGATTGGGTGTGATGGTTTCTCCCCACTGAGCTGGTGTCACATTAGTTCAATGATTTCTTACAGCCCAGAAACTGCAGTTTGTCATAGAATATAGAGAGATCGGGTTTGGTTTGAACTGTGACACAGTTCCAACAAAGTAAAACCTAAGATTGTGTTTAGGATGAGGTGACCTGAACGGCAGCCGAGGCAACAGTGTGTAGGACATCAACAGTGGGGTCCAGGCTATCTCCTCCAGCTGTGACTTCCACTTAAGTTAAAGTTTGGTGGGTTACAGTGAAAACACAGCCATAAAACATCCCTAGAGATGGACTTCTTAAATATGGGTGTGCTGAGTCCTCAGGAAATAGACTTAATGAGGAGGGTAAAATGGTTCCACTGTTTCCTGAAGGAGCCCTTGGCTGGAGCAAGAGAAGTGGGGACAAGCTTTACCATGGTGGGCCGCTGCTGTGTGGTGGAGGAGGAGCCTATTCCTAAATCACTGGTCAGTAAGTGATATTTTTCTGCTGAGAATGAGGTAAATGTGTATTTTATCTAGCTAATTAATCTGAGGGTTAGAGCTAACATGATTATTGTGTTCTCCTTGCCCTTGCTCCTGTCAATATAGCCATGTGGCATTTGTATCTCAGAGCCTTTATTAAACTGGTTTATTTGTAAGCAATCAAAAGAGGAAAATTATATGGACGGGATGATTTTGTTCAGCCCGTCACATTTATCCAGCACTAACAGGGTAGGAAATGGCACTGCCTTTTATTGTCTTCCTATCTCTGTAAACTTGCTTTTATTAAAAAAAAAAAAAGAAAATAAAGCTCTTAAATAAGCAAAGAGAAACAGGCTTGGAAAATTCTGTGGACTCCAAGGTGCTTCTGTGTTTTTCCTTTGCAGGAACAAACACCACCCGTTCCCTCTTTCCCACGCTCCAAACCTTTTTATTAATAAATCAGGAACCATGACTCAATCTGCAGCTTTGTCAAGACATAGACAGGAAATTTGGGTACTTGCATTACCAACTGCTACTGCTTGTCACATTTTTTCCCCTTAGATCTTGATAGTTTAGCGCCTTAGCATAGGCTGTTTCTTTGAACATAGTAACTAATAAGGTAGTCAAAGTTGGCTTGACATTAAAGCTTCTTTGGGAGGCTGCTGAGTTACCAGTGAAGAAAATGCTGTGTTTTATTGGAGGTAAGAGAAAAGAGGTAGGAGACTGTCTCACCTGTAGCTCTGGCAAAAGCCATCCATAGGAACCCACCCATAGGTAGCCATTTGTTCTGTATCCCGTATCTCCACTCACCACGCAACAAAACCTTCTCATGTCCCCTGGTTTAAGCAGAAGCCAAGGTGTACCCTGAAATGGGTCACTGTTCACTCCTGTTTGTGGATGAAAGTCAAACTGCCTGACCTTGGGTACAACTGCAGTGCTATTGGCCACTCACATAAACCACGGGCTTGTGTTGTTTTTTTTTCTATCAGTTGTCTTCTTGAAAATTTGTGGGTCTCGGTGTCTGTTTTCAGAAGGCTGAAACCCAGACACAGACCCCAGGTACCTTGTGGGCCTGAGCTATCAGTGCCACTATGGCAAGCACTGCAAAACAGCACCAGTATGCCAACCAGGAGACAGGAAAAAGTACTCTCTTTCAGTTTGTAAATGTTTTATGGCTTGCTCAGCACATATTTTTATTTTCCATACAGGTTTAAATAACAACTGAAATTACTGTTTAGTGAACAAGCTGAGATCTTTTGGAAATGACCATTCTGCATGCTCAAAGGTTTTAAATGTTCACAGTGACATAAATTAATTCTATATTTTAATATCAGAAAGAGAGAAAGAATAAAATAGTATTAGATCTGGCTGCTTGCCCAGGGTGAGCAAAGTGACCTAGCCCAACCTGGTCTGGATAGCTGAATGGTCACGTCTGGTTCTCATGGGGGTTGTAGCTTGTAAAAATAATTTTAATTAATTAAATTAAAATAAAATCAATAAAACAATCCCCTATACTAGAGCTTTTTCAGAGCCTCCTTATGATCACCTCTTTCCCAAATGAACATCTTAATTTTCCAGACATATGCTGATGTGAATAAGAACAGCCACAACAGTGACAGTGTTAATCTTTTATAAAGCTAATAAAACCAGCATGCTTTTATTTACTGTTGTTGCATTAAACCAAGTAAGGATAACGTAGCTGCTCGGATTTGATTCTTACTCTGTCTAGTACAGATATCCCGCGTGTACATCTGGTGTGTCCTGGCATATTTTAATTGAAAAGAACATTTGAGCCAAAATAATTCTTTCTAATCTTCTGACAATACGACAGTTATTTTCCCAACATGAGCCATGTCCCCTGCCCTGCCCTCCCTGACCTCTGCTTTCCGGAGCAACATATAAAGAACACATAAGCTAATTAACAGACTGTGCAAAGAGAGATCTTGGTGATCAGTGCCCTGCTGTGCTCATTGCCAAGAGTGGGTGTAAAGAGGAGATGGATGGCCCAACAATTCCCATCATCAGGTGAATGGGAAATGTGAGGAGATTCCTACAGGACCCAGGCTGGGAGGTAAGTGGTTGGACAGTCTTGCAAGACTGTCTCAAGACACCCCAAAACCAGCGAAGGTACAATGTCCTGGTGTCTGCTACAGCACTTGATCTCGCTGGATGCCTGCGGTTATAAAGCCAGGGATTTAAAGGAAGGATGGCTCCAAGACTGTTTGCACCCCATCCTGGCTCTCTTTGAGCACTATCCACTGGCTGTCTAGGTGAGAGGACAACTGGGTCTCCTCTTCATTGCAGAAGTGCGACACCAGAGCTGACAAGAATGCTTACACTTCACTTGTCCTTCAACTCCAGCCCCATGCCATATGGTCTTTTAAAAGGAAATATTGTCCATATTTCAAATGCAAAGAAACAACTTCTTACTGAAATGTCAATGCCTTTTCATTAAAATTATTCTCCTGAAGGGCTGGAAAACCTGGTACGGTAAAATACCATGTTACAGGAGAATGTTGGACTGACTCTGTCGGGAATTAATTCCTCCATTCATCCAGCCTCTGGTCATTGTCTGTACAGGGTTGAACAGGACAGACAAACTTGGAAGAAAAATGTTATCTTCTTCAAAAAAGCAACAGCAGTAGCCATTTAAATAACTGAAGGAATTACTTAGGGCACAAGAGAGGATAGTAATGTGTGCTGAAAATTCTTCAGATCCTGTATTTTTCAGTCTGGATCAGTGGTCAAGAAGGAAGTTTAGAAGATGCAGTGGTGTGTATCTGTCCAGTCTCCTCTATACAAGAAACTGTGGTGTTCCTGGTTGCAATCCCAGTACTGCATGTTCCTTTGCCTGAAGAAGAAGCAGGTCAGCAGTGCTGAGAAAACAACTGGGCTAGAGCAATAGGTTTTGAACAGGGAGAATGATCTCAAGCCAAAGTTGAGCTGCTCTGAACCTTGGAAGGCTGAGTTCAACCCTGGCTACTAGCATCACCTATCTCTCACCTTTACCTCAGCACACTGTAGACATTTAAGGACATGGACTGTTTCTTAAAACTCTTCACTCAACAGACTTCATTTCAACTTTATTCCCTCATGATGCTGAAAGAATCAGCAAACATGCCCTACCTGACACAATTTTAATCATGCTGTTATCTGAAAAATTAACTGTCTTTTGTATTGCAGAACCTGAGAATTAACCGTCTTTCGTATTGCAGAACCCCCCCCCAAATGGGGCAGAGAATGGACATGACTTTCTATGCTTTTAATAGGCACCTTGATGCTGAATTTCCCAGTAAAAGATATTTTTCCATGAATACTTTATTAGCATGAGTTTATTATATACTTCCAAAGAGATTAGATTTCTCTTGTGCTCTCTCTGAAGGGTGAGATGGTGGCAGCTGGTATTCTGGAGCACTGCTTTCCTGAGAAGCTGAGATCTAATATCCTTCTGAAGGACTGTCAAGCACATATTATTGCTGATTGCTACTATCTTTTCTGTTTCAAATTAATTCTCAAGTGCTCTGCTTAATGCTGGCAGATGGTTTGTCCTGAATAGGCATGGCTTGCCCAAGCCAGTTTTGGGGACCTACTTAATTTTTTTAAGCTGCTTCAAGACGCATTTGAAAGTCCTGTCTAACCCTGAACCTTGAATCCTTTAGGCCCAACCATCACACTGCTTAGCCTGAATCCTGCCTCTCCAAATCAGCACCTCAGTTCCAGGTCTCCTCATGTTGTCACCGAGAAATACAATGATCCTGGCCATGGGGGACTCAAAGCTAATTGTGGAACTCTTTCCTCAAGATGTGAGGGATGCTTACATATAAGTAAGGAAAGCTTATATGGTCACAAAATTTTATTAAATCTATTATTGGAAGAAAAACCAGCCAAGCATTCTTAAACCAAAAAATACCATTTCTGGTGCAGGAAGCCTCTGTGCTGCTGATCTCTGGAGGCAGCATTACCATGTGGTCATCCTCTAGTCTTAGATATTTCCCTGAGCACTCATGCTGTTGGCTGGAGCTTTGTTTTTTGCTCAGGGAGAGCTCACACTGTAGGCTCATGCCCTCTGGCCAGTGCATACACAGGGAATCCTCCTGGCTGGCCGTCACTTCTCTTGCCTGACTGGTACTGGGGGTAAGATAATGAGCTACACAACAGTCTGGGCTGAGTTAATAAAGTTCCTCTTACAGAACAAGGATGCTAGCATGGGCCCCGGCACTGTGTGAAGACCTGCCAAACAGACAGCTGTGGGGCAGAGCAGAGGGTGCAGATCTCTGGAGTCTCTAGCAGCCACCAGCCTCATGTAAGTCTGTGACAGCTCTGCCGATGGGATCACCACCACTACCACAGAGAAAGCAGTGGTGGCAAAAGCAGCTTTGCTGTTTCTTGATGCTTATGTTTTCATCTAAATAAATGGAATAGAGAGGAGTTATTCAGTTGATACTAACCACTTTGAAAGCCAATCTTATGGCCATGGATTGCAATGACAGGTAATATGTGTGATGGGCACATCTATGAGAGGAACTTTGCATGGGGTTCCCCTTAATGCTGAGCTCCAGCAGTGGCTCTGAATGAACAGCAGTTGCATACATGTTGCCACATGCCTTAATTCTCTAGCCATGATCTGCTGCAAAATTTGCCACCCACATGCTCATACCAGCTGGATGACTCATGTCCTCCCCACTCCTGGCTCACCAGGCAGCCCTGAAAGCACAGGAAAGCAGGGAGCCATACTCCCACCCCTGCTCAGCAGCAGGGGAGTGTCCTTGCCTTCTGCAGGGCTCTGAGCACCCACAGTTCCTCAAAAAAACTGGTTTTGGCACCTCAGTGCTTGCAGTGATCTGGTTCAGACTCTCATAACGGAGAAAAAAATAGACAGCATGGCACTTGGGTTACTTGGGGAAGAACATAGTGTGAGGAAGGGGTTTTTCCAGTGGCACACCATCATGGAGCAGCACGAAGGGTGCAGATCAGTTGGGAACTGCAGGTCAATGTGAAAGTTATATGGCTCAAGCTATGTGTGTGAAGAAAGCATCTTACACCTTACAAATCTGCCAGAGCGAGAGCTGTGACTCAGAGAGACATTGTGGCCTTTCCTGGCTGTGTGATGATCACACTGTGCTTCCACAAGTTGGTGGGTGAAGAAGCTGGCAGCAGCAAATCACTGTTGGATGCAGTTCGTGGTGTTGAAACCAATGGCAGGTTGTATCTGGTGGTGCCCACACAAGCCCTCAGAAGCAGGTGGTGAAGCAGCCCTAGCACGGAACTGCAGCAGGGTGTCTGGCATCCAGGTCTTACAGGAAGAGGGCTGTGTTTCTCAGGGACCTTCTGGTTTTGTAGGGGCATGAGGGAGCACTGTAGGGATGATATGTGTACATGAAAAAGTCAAAGGGACACTCTTTCACAAATTTGCCAGCACTGGATTGAAAGCTCACATAACATGGATTCTTGCTGGTCTGGGAACATTTTGGAAAAGCTTCCGTCTGTGAAAGACTTCTCTCTCTTTATGTCTGGCCTAAAGTTGGAAAAAACCCAAGTCCTTGAGTTTAAGCCCAACCTAGAGTGATTTCTGCCTTCACTGCTGTGATACCTAACCTAATAGCTTGACAAAAAGGTGGAGCAGTTGGTGGTGAGTTGTGGATGTAATGGCTTAAGTCACACAGTCACCTGTCCACGTGGCAGCTCATCAGAATGTCCTGGGATCAGCAGTTTGCTACTTTACTATTGCACCAGCTCTGGAAAAGTCTTGGACTCCCAGGCCAAGGCATCCAGTCATGTTGGAAATGTTCTTTTTTCCTCCACCCAGAAGCCAACAGTCCAAAGAAACATCCCCTAAACTCAGAGCAGGGGTCTGTTCCCTCTCTGCATTCCTGTGCTTTCACTATTATCTCTTTGCAAATCAGACCAAGAAGACAGTCTACCCAGCTGCAGGTGGAATAGGTCTTGTAGATGTGCAAAGCTGAAGAGCCCCGGGCTGCCTGCCACTCACTGCTCCCTGCCAGGCGCCTGCCTCCCACGCTGCCCACAAGGCAGATGCAGCCATGGAGCCACTTGGCAGGCTCTCCGTGGCTGCATCATCCATCAGGCAGCAGTAGCAAGCTGCCCGCTTCTGACATGGCTGGTTGAACTAGCTGCTTTGTGGCCTCCTAGCGTGAAAGGCTGCAGCTCATCACTGCCAGCAGAAGTAATAAATGTTCCTCTCCCTTCCCTGTCTGTCATGCCCAGCTGTCAGGTATTACTATGCCATCCCATCCCCCACTCCACGTATCCCATTAAGTGCCCGCTTCTGGCAGACATTCGGAAGCTGTTGCCCAGCAGGGGAGTGGAGTTCATAGGAGGGTGTGGGTGAAGGGTAGAGGCAGCAGCCTGGGCTCTTAGGAGACCATGAAACTAATGCATTGCTTTATGTGGCTGGGGATCCCCTTTTGACCTTAAGAAGCAAGACCTGGAATGCTAAAGCAAAGAAGAAAACTCACCGCCATAAGCATGAGCTCATTAGTAACTTACTGATAATAGCTCGGCCACGTTCATGTCAGATGGCAGTGACCCTAGCACAGCTTCGAAAGGACCTGAGTGATTGGCAGCTTGTCTGAAATACTCAAATTCCCCACATTAACGAGCACTCTAGGTTTGCTGTGTTTCAGGTTCCGCTCTTGCCCTGCAAAGTCACATCACTGAATTAACACTGAGGCAGGGACAAATGAAAATGCGGACCTTGACGTGCCTGTGTTGCACAAGAGTTCAGTCAGGCCTTGGAAATCGCACTCTGGCTAATGTGCCAACAACCCCTAGGAGGTCAGAGATCTGGATGTAAGCAGTTGTGGTTGTGACTTAGTCCTTTCCTGGGAATTTTAAATTACTTCAAACAACTGTTCGCTTTTTAGCTGATGGAGCTCTCACAGGAAAAACACCCTAATGAAATACCACTTCTACAGCAATGTGTTCAAGATAAGAGCTGAGCAGCTCATTGCCCATGTTGTTGGGGGAAGCAGGTAAAGATAATTCGCTAATTTGGTTGGTAGTGTCCAACCAAAGTGCACAGTCTGAATATCAGCATTGCTGAACAGTGGAGGTTCCTGCACTGCTTGGTGTCTGTCTCTGCTTAGCATCCTGCTTAGCAAGTCCTGACCAAGGAGTACAGAATTGGAGTCGCCCAGAATCAAGACTAACTTTTAAAAATACATGAGTTTTAAGCTGTATTAACCCCTCTGATCAGGGTTCCTAGCTGTCAAAAAGGAGCGTGGTACCTGCATGTTAATGATGTGGTGAATTCCTGCTGCTATTACACTTGAATAATGTAGTATTCAGAAAGTTTGGGAAAATGGCCTTTTTAATTTCATGTTGTCTCTGTTAGGGATGAACTGAGGATGGAATTGGGCATTTCTCTGCTGTAACCCACTGCTTTGCCAGTATACCCAGGGTCCTGCTCCCCACAACAGCAGTGAGTCCAAACCAAACCACAGGACAGAGGTTTCTCAATGACAGTTCCTGGTTCCTTTCTAAGAAGCCCTCTGCACATGGGGCTTTCTTTTCTGCCCAGTCCTGTAAAGGTCTCCTGTCTGATCTTGCTTTTCTCTTCTGCTGCAAGGACCAGGGCTCCTTTCTGGCTCAGGCTCTAGGTTTTCCTTCCTACGTGCTCCCAAATAGGAGGTGGGATGGGTTGGGACATGTCTCCAAGGATGAGAGTTGAGAATGCTCTCAGTTACAGCATTTCAGGTGTTGTCATTGGCTGCTCACCATTGAAACTACCCAGCAGCACAGCTTGTCTTTCTGAACCCTTCTAACAAAGTCAGAGGCAATTGCATTGCTTGTATCTAGATGAGGATGTAAAAGGGGGATGGGAGCTTTACAAGTCTTTTGAATCCCATAGACCTCCTAAAACTCTCCAGATAATCTTAAAATA
This sequence comes from Pedionomus torquatus, assembly GCA_013398155.1. Classification (NCBI taxonomy): domain Eukaryota; kingdom Metazoa; phylum Chordata; class Aves; order Charadriiformes; family Pedionomidae; genus Pedionomus; species Pedionomus torquatus. The sequence continues at coordinate 46,283 of VZRU01016242.1, forward strand.
TTGTCAAAAATATATTCATACAACCAGTTAATATCTCCACCAGGATGGATTTTTCCCCCTTTCATGTATGTTTTCATCTTGAAATACAAGATTTACATGTTGTGTCGGGAGGAAGCTGTTTCTGATGCTTTGACCAAGTCTAAAGTCAGGTATTTCAAATTTTACTTGTTGTTTCCAATAAACCAGTGTTCCAATATTTGGACCTTTCTCTGGGAGGCTTTTGATTTCTCCAGAGTTTGTTCTTACAGTCTCACTTGTCAGAATACACAGACGTGGAAAATAGAGTCTGAGGTGGGAAAGAACCATGTTTTCTCACTCCAGTCTACTCCCTGCTCTTTGCTTAGGGTGAGAAATTTTTTTAGCCTTCAGCTGATACTGTTGGTTAACCAGACTCTTCTATTGGCTCTTTTAACTCTAGATTTTTCCTACTGTGTCGATTTTTCCTACTGTGTCATGAGTCATTTGACTTGGGAATCTCAAACATTACAAAAAAATCCCAGACCTCCTGTGTTCACAGGAACTATTTTCCAACGATGTGCTAAGCCCAGCTTGAAAGCTATGAATCTCTTTTTTGAGAATCTTTTGAATTTCTCCTTTCTCACTTGAATCCCCACCTTCTTTGGACAGTATTTGAACCCATCTGGCTGGATCCTCTGAATTCCTCTATAAAGAATTCTGGTGGAAGCAATGTTAAAATGTACTTACTTCAATGGCTAAGATATTAAGGTATTGACTGGAGACACGAGTCGATGTCACTGTTAATTCCTGCACCTCGTTACACTGCTCAATCAGAGTGCTGATTTCCTCTGGGAAATGTTGCTTTAATTAAGATCATGGAGCTTTTTGAGAAAAAGGAGTAGAAACAAAATGCATTGAAGGAGAGTTGCTCTCAGCTTTTGTAAAAAGCAGTAGTTACATTTGACTTTCCTGGCAAGCCAGAAAAGCAACATTCAACGTGTAATTGATTTTCCTGGAAGTAAACTACAGAGCCAGACGGAGAGGGTTCTGTGAGTAGGGACTGACTTCTGGGGGAAAATACAGTGTGCAACAGCTGAGGTCTCAAAGTGTTCTCTCAAAGAGGGGACACTCTGCCAGTAGGATGCTCTGAGCCATGCCAGGCATGGTGCAATACAGCTTCCCAGGACATGTCACAGTGCTGGTCTCCCTGACAATCTCCTATCACAAAAGTACTACACTAACTTGACAACCCATTCCCTATTGCTTTAACCTGGATATAAGTTAAATAAGCAAATATGAAAATGCTCAACCAGTTAATCAGAAGAGGGGATACATCCCTTCTCCTCCCTCCTAAGCTCTTCCTCTAACCTTCGCTCATTTACTTGTTATTATATTAAAGATCAGTTAGATAAACCCTAACATGAATTTCGCAATAATCTCTGTTTGTGTGGTACAGAGAGCAGCTGGAGATGGAGACCAGGAGGGTAAAAGCTGTTTTAACTTCCCTATCAACATGAGATGTTCAGTATTAAAGAGCAGAAATTAAGATCTGGCCTGACAGAGTTGGCATAAGGGTCACACCTTGGCAGGGACGTCACCCAGCCTGTAGCACTGGCCTGCAACTGATAATCTCCTGATACTATTACAGGCAGTGCCATTATGACTGTCAACTTTAATTAAGCACACTCCCATTTGCTGTGTCCTTCTAAACATCGCTCCAAGGCTACGGCTAATTCAGTGTGCAGCCAGGTTTCATCAGGAGGAGTTTTATGCCTTGTTGAGATCAGGTTTTGATCAGCCACTGGTGTGGTTAGCTCAGCAATTTTGTGCCTGCAGCGAGAACATCCTTTGCAGTCAGGCAGGGGGTGGTGGTGGGAGTGGGTCATCCACCTTCCACCTTCTGCCAAACTCTCAACTGCTGCCCATGGTATTCCTGGGGCTTCTGGCTCCTGCAGGGGCTCAAGGCAGAGCCCCTTTTCCTGCTACAGGTGAAGGGGTGCTGGGCATCCTCCAGCAGCTGAGCCATGGGAACGTGACCACCACAAAGGCCCTCTGTATGAAACCTTCAACAGAGTCTTTGGCATTTCATGTCTTTCAGCCTCTGCCTTCAGTTCATTGTGCAAACATGAATTAAGCATTTGGACACTTCTGTTCTTGGAAGGACACCGAGCACTCATACAGCCCTGTATTTTATTCATTATGAAGAATTGAATCCTATTACATAAAAAATTCAACTATTAAACTGCATTATATGGGCATGTAGGGGATATATGTCTGTGTATCGACACATCCATTTATTCAGAGGCTCTGTGGGGTCCTAGATACAGGTAGAAATAAAGGGAAATTAAGTTACTTGTCCAGTTTCATGTAGTAAATTAGTAGTTGACTCAGGAGAAGCACTGAGGAGATGTTATTATTTGCTGTTGGTTACATCAGGAAGCTTAGAATCTCCAACCAAATTTTAACTGGCTTTCCCCAGGTGGGGTTTGTCTTATGCTTTCAGAATTCCCTTGTCAGCTGATGAGAAAAAACTGTTATGGTCTCTTCTATATTCTTCCACATAGTTCTTTTTTAAGGTCAACAAATGACTTGTCCTGCTCTTCTTAACATGTGATCTTGACTGACCTTTCTTAAGCTGAGCTTGGTCCTGCTTGAATTGGCATTGCACCCCTGCCATAGTAAGGAGCATGGCTGGAAAGACCGGTAAGAGTCTAGGTGTGGCCCCCCAAGCCATCCCTGAAGGCATTTAAGAAATGTGTAGATGTGGTGCTGAGGGACATGGTTTAGTGGTGTACTTGGCAGTGCCAGGTTAGCGGTTGGACATGGTGATCTTAAAGGTCTTTCCCAACCAAAACAATTCTATGATTCTGAGATTCCATTATTCATCCCTCGCCTCTTGCTGCAAGGAGCAGGAGCCAGCTTGTGCTCTTATAGATCCTCTCCCCCTCTGTGAAGTACAGCTGGGGACGCTTTGCCTCTTAAGCCCTGCAAGAGTCCAGGAGTGCTGGGCTGCCTGGAGAAACCCTGGGTATGTACTGTGAACATCCACATATTGTTTTTGGGATGGGTAAACAAAACATCCACTCTTCCAAAGTATCAAGGAGACAGTCAGACAACGCCACTTAAAAATTAAGCCTCCCACATTCCAAAGTCTGTCCACTGCCCTTCTCCATCCAGAGTGTGACTTTTTATTTTTGCCAAAAAAAACTCCTCCATGTCCAGCACTATCCAAAGTTACACTAGGAAATTTACTCTGAGCTCTTTGCCCAAAAGAGATGCTTTCTAGAGCAACATGCTCTGATTTGAAGATTACTGGCCATTATTGGCTATATTATTCCTTAGCTAAGCTTTCCAAAAAAACAACCCTGGCAGTGATCTTATCTCACCTGGACACTCAAGTGCATATTTGTGGAAAATACCGAGGAGGTAGATGAAGGTCATCACTGTCCACAACACATAATTATGGAGAAGTGACTACTACGGCTGAAAGAATAAGTCTGTTATGGGAACAATGGTTTCAGCAAAGTTTCACAAATCTGTGAAATGGAATAGCAAGAAGAACATGGACTGCACAGGAAAACATGAGTTGCACTAGCAGTGTAGTCTTCTCTCAGTTGAGATCAGGCCTGGTCAAGCTTTGAAGGACCAAGTACTGAATATACCTAAAGGATATTTAAATGGTGCTTTGACAACAGCTCCTTGTCCCTTGTGGTAGTCCTTTTATTCCCACTGTTGAAGCTGGAAAACTCTTTTCAGGGAAAACACCTTGCTGAAAAATGTATATCCAAATCAACTGAGCCTAGTAAGAAGAGGCACATAAAGGACCCTCTAGTGCAATGCTGAATTTGGCAATTTAATAGGCTGCCCCTGGGGCAGCACAGATGGGATGATATGGGGTTTGTCCTCCAAAGGCATCTCTAAGAAACGAATGTGTAGTTGCAGCCCAGTAGTCTGAGGATCCCCCTATTTAGCTCATGTCTTTTTTTCCCCCCAGCCATGAGGCAAGGACTGGGGTATAAACTCTTTGTTCCACGGAGAATTTGTGCAAACTGCTCTACTGTGTGTAAGTGCAAAGGCCTAATTAATATTGCATTACATCACTGATCTATGGGAACTTACTCCATTTCAGAAAGTACAGGAGACAAATAGGCATTTCAAACTTTAAAGAAATTAGGAAGGACAATTTCAGAATAATAAATTTAAAATATGACCTGAATACATCACGTGTAGCAAGAGCTTCTTCTGTTTTGCTCAAGAAATATCGTTTCCTGCAGTGCCTGGATCAGCACAGTAAAATAATCTTGAAGATTAAAGACTGGCTTGTTTTTTAGTTCTGCATATGTAGTTGTGACATTGTGGCTTGGGTGAAGTATCCAGGCAACAAGCCAGTCTTCATGATTAGCAATATAATACCTGGCTGAATAAATATTTCACACACACAGGTCTAATGAGACTGGTGCTAGGGAAAACGAGCATTAAAAAGTTAATTAAGATATGCTTTTTGAAACGCATTATTCCTTACTGTTGCTGGTGTCACCTGCAATGCCCAGTGTGGTTCAGGGAAGGCTGTAGCCAGATATAGTTACAGAACATCTGCTGAAGAACAAAATGTGAGTGTCCTCTGCAGAGCAGCAGCACAAGACTGAAGAGAGATTTGATGCAATCCCAATAGCCCTGGCTATACCCTCACAAGCAGAGTATCTTGTATAAGAGTGTGGAGGTCAATGCAGTGTATCACAGGAGCTGAGGGCAGCTCTGATCATCTAAACTTCTCAGAGTCAAATAAATTTAATTGTGAGTAGCTCTACTATAACCCTTCCTCTGAAAAGCAGGTGGAGGACCACAGTTTGTCGTCCAGAGCATAGTTTTGGTGCTGGCACACATCCAACCAGGCCGCCTAGACCAGCAAGTGAGTCAGGACGCACAAACATTCCAGGCACTGGCTTGTTTAAAACATCAGCAGACCTTTCTCTCCACTTGCTTGTCACCCAGAAAGGAGCTATGAAACCATACCCTGCAAAAACACTGTTATAATAGGCTTTGGTTGTGGTAGATAATGTTTGATCAAACACAGGTTGGGATATGTACATCAAATTAGTTACTCGTCAAGTAACTAATTTTTGCCCTAGTCTCTCTCTAAATAATTTTTTGTGTTTGCTTCACCAGAAGCATAGGGTAACTATTGAATTTTAAAGGCTTGTTGGACAAACATGCCTGGCTAGAGCCTGTGCAAACTGCAAACGTGGCATAATTCAAGTGACTTTGTGTTTGAAAACCAATAAACTTATTATATGTTCTTTGCAGTCCCACAGTTAATTTCACAAATACTCATAAAGCAAAAGATTTAATTAGGTGGTCCTTTCTGTTACTTGATATTTACTGCATATGCAATGAAAAAATAATGAAAGTGGATGTACACTGAAAAGACCCTGGTCCGAGTACCTTATTAGAAGCAAAACAAAAGCAAAGCTACGAGGCTGAATTTATTACTGTTGTAGCTGCATTTCATTCCATGGGGTTATAACAACTCTGCACCTGAGCCACTGAGCCTCAAAGCTCTTAGTGCTTAAACTTTGCAGCAAAAGGAGTGTTTGGGATGCAAGTTTCAGAAGCTGTTTCTGCGATTTTTTGATGATTTTGTATGAACAAAGGCTTTTGTTACAATTTTCACACATATGCTGCAGAAAGGTTATTGCATTGCTAATATGCCTGCCCAGCTCTCTGCTTTCCTCCCAAGAGGTACCTCCAGAGGTGGGGAGTCTAGCTAAAAGAGGTACCTTGCAGCAGGTACTATATGCAGGTTTCCTAATGAGGAATGTTGTTAGTTTCAGGTAGAGTGTTTTAAGCCACGGAGACTTTTCTCAGATCTCTGTCTACAAGTGCTAAGGAGGATTAGCAACCCCAGTCAAATCTCAATTTTGTGATGCTTTACCAAATGACTTAAAAATCCTGGTGTGCAGCCTGGAGACAGGGTGTCCAAAGTGTCCTGCCTCTCCACTCCTGATTTTCACCCAGGGGAACTGCTGGCATACCTTGGCCCAGAGGCCAAAGCAGCTACCACAGGGACCTTCATGATGTGGACATGCTCAGGTGCCAGGCTGTGGATCAGGGGAGAGTGGATTTGCTTTAGTCACCTCCTTAAATTGGTCTTGCTACCTCCACAGAAGTAATGTGCTTTGTTTTCACAGCTGGTAAGCTGAAAGGTAAAGTAGTACAAGCCACACGGAAGGGAAAATCCCTGAACCAGCAGGTTGCAGCACCAAATTGGGCTCAAGTCTTGGGTTGCTGGTAATATGATCAGATATAAAATCAAGTTTCCTTTTTCCCTGTTACCCAGTGACCTTGAGGCATCTCAGCTGTAGAACCTGGAGGAATGACTCACGCTAATGCTTATTCCCAGAGTGATTTTCCCTGGACATCTGTGCACCTGTACTCATACCTGCCACAGAGTGAAGAACAGCAGACCTCTCTAATGCCTCTTTTTTCTAAATCCAGCTCTTGCTGCCTTCCCAATATAAATGTCATATATGGAGCCTTTCTCCCTTTGCAGGAGCTTATTTGAATTTATACATCCACCTCATTCCTCCATGAACAAATTCCTTCAAGGTCACATGACCTGCCTGCTAAACTCAACATTTTTGTTACTGACAACGTTTTTTCAGTCCTAAGAATTAATCATTGTATTTATATCTACTCCATGTCCAGGTTTGAGGTTGCTGTTTATGCTGTAGAGGGTCCATACATAATAAGCTAGTACTAGAGATGACACACTTGGCATGAAGGCAGCTCAAGCCACCTCTTGTCTCCTTCCCCTTCACTCTGCTCATGTGCACACACATTTGCACATTATCAGTTCTCACGGTTTCTCAAATCACTTTTAGACCCAAATTATCTCATATTTTGATCACAATTCACCCATTTATACACATATTCATGTATTTGCTTTTGTTCCCCTCTAATTTTACCATACAGTGCAATAAAAACAAGTGAAAGTGTGAAGCCGACTTCCCTGTGTTAAATAACCTCCATGGTGGGATTCCTGCAAAGAAATGTAAGTCTTCACCAAGCCACTGGTGTCATACCATGCATGGGACACGGTCTACTTTTCAGTATTAGACCTGAATGAGGCCTGAAGGATTTAGACCACAGAGACTGGCACCTTCCTCTGAAGTGGTGAAATCCAAAGCCAGTGCTCTGAGGAGTCTTGTTCAGAAGATCATACCCATCCTCTGTGTCATAGCTTGAAGCAGCCACAGTCATGTTCACAAGCTGAGATGGGTCAGGCTCACTTCTCCCATTCAAGTGCTCTAAAGAGCAGTCAAAGAGAATGGTCTCCCTTCTGCTCATTCACTCAGGTGCCAATTGCATCAGTGACTGCTCAGGGAAAGTTGAGGCTGGAATGTCCCTGGCCTCCTGTGGTCAAGAGACTCCCAAAGGGGTGGAAGTCATTGAGGGCTTTACAATCTATCAAACTAAGGGAAATATTGAAACACTGCTTTTCTTCTTTCTTTTTGGAGGAGGAACTGTTCTAAGTACTGGCCTGGTAGGATAGAGGCGCTGCACAACAACTATCTTGTGACTCCTGTTTTTAACATAGAATTGTGATTCTTGCTCTGTCCTTTCCACAAGCAGATACCTTCCTCGAGCAAATAACTTAGGGTCTGGGGCCCAGGAGTTAGAGGGTCCTTCTTGTCCTGAGTCAGGTGCTCAAGCTGACTCAGGGATGAGTTTCTCCACAAAGCTTTACATTCCTGTCTTAGACACCTAACCCCCACCCCATACATTACATCAGGAGCCTACTTCTATTTTCTGGGTTTTGTTCTGACACCAGTATCTAAGACAAAACACCAAGCTATGCACCTCACCTAAATCATGGCTACATCTAGTTCTGAGCCTATGAACAGGGAGATGAGGTGCATTAGCAGGGGTAGACCCTCAGACTGTTTCAGCTTTTCCAGAATTGTTTGTATTAACTAAAAAATGGGATTTCTATTGCACGATGTTAACATTGCACCTTTCTTAAGTCCTGAGAGAAGATCTGGGGAAGCTGCAGAGAAAGGGTTAATGGCACCACAGTCTACAAAGAAAAAGAAGAAGGTTGTGTTCTGGAGAGGTAATGATCCAGCACAGACTGAAACAGCCACTGTCATTTTCTTCTTCAGACTTCCTAGAAAGGCTGATTATAACCAGATGTTGAACACAATTGAAATATAAAGCAAGAGGATTTGATCTACAGAGCGGAATAAGGAAAAAAGAGCTTAAAGTATATTTAGATTAGAGAGAAGGGTTCCAGCCTGCAGAACCAGACAAAATTCATCTGCAAAGGCTTAAGAAGCCATCCAAAGCCATTTCTGAGCTATTAGCAATTACTTTTGAGTAGCTGTGGAATAAGAGGGACAGGAGAGGAATAGCAAGGAAGCACTTGGTACTTGTCTTGAAGGGAAAGCCAAGGAATTTCTATCAATCTGCCTAACTTTAATTCTTGGAAAGATTGCCGGAACAAACTATGAAACCCTCAATTTACAATCAACCACAGTTAGTCAGTTGATATGAAACACACTGCAGAGATTTGTCAAGAGTAAACTGTGTCAATCCATTTCATTTTTTTCTCTTTGGTCTAGCGGATAAGGGAAACAGATTTCATTCTAAGGAGAATTTGGATGCTTCCCTAGAGAACATGCTTAAGTGTGCACTAGAGAAACAGTGGGCTTCACTGTGAGAAAAGGGCCCAGCTTCCTGATAAACTGCAAGACTAAAAGGTTGGTGTCATGGTTCAGGCTGAATTGGGCAATAATGGACAACAGATGCTCTCTCCCACCTCTGGCTCCAAAGAGAGGAAGAGGAGAGATTAAAAAATTTATGAGTTTAGAAGGAACTAAGCTACTTGAATGAAGTATTAATAAGAAAATAAAAGGAAGAGAAAGAATAGATACAATAGATACAAAACCATATCAAGCTCCGAGGATTAAATCATCAGCAGACACTGGGAAAGTACCAGACTGGATTCAGCAACAGGTGGGAACTGGATTCCGGAACTGGAGTCAGGAACAGACAGATTGTGATTAAAGGCAGATGAACAGACAGAATCCTTCTCAGATGTCAGCCACTGAAGAAAAGGGACTGACCCTTTGATCTCTCATCTTTTATACTGAGCAAGGGGCAGATGGGATGGAATATCCTGTTGGTCAGTTTTGGGGTCACCTGTCCTGTCTGCTCCTCCCCACAGGTATGACCACTCTATGCTTTTCTGTTTCCAGCCCCAGCAAATAACGAAGTTGGCTGACCTTGCTTGTTATAGAAATAACTAAGCGAGAGCCTCTCTGCCTACCATTCCTTGGCAACCACTACAAACATTGGTTTTACCACTTTGAGAACAGTTTTATGCACAATAAGCTGTTAATTTCAGAGTTATAAAAGGCTTAGCTAAGAAGTAAAATTACTAACAGAAAGTTAATTCTGTTTTACCTTAAATGAGGACAGTTGGCCAATACATTGTTAGACCCAGGGAATGTGTGTTCAGCTGTTGTAAGGCTTTGGTTGGAGCTGCTGTCTTCAGTCTTGGGAACCCCACTTTGTGGAAGACAGAAGGGAAAGGCCCAGGACACAGCAATGAGAAGAAATTTGGAAAATACATGAGTGTGAGGAGAGGCTTAGTCAATTTACAACAGAGAAGGCTGGGGAGCAGGATGGGATAGCAATCTTACAGCTGCACAGATAGCCACAGGGCAGGCAGTGGTCAGCAGTTCTCCTTTAGCCCATGCTGGACAGCCTCATCTGAAGAAATTAGGAGAAAATTGTAGAACTCAAGTTTCAAAATACAAGAATAGCTAAACATTCAGATGGGCATCTTTGAGTGTAAGGTCCCAGTGAGTGAAAGACTTCATATGTCCATTAGCCATACTGCTGTCAAGAATGGCTGGGGTATGTCCTTTGGGTGGAAGGTCCTACAGTACCTAATCCACTCAGAAGTCATGGATAGGTTCAATAGTCTTTGAGAGATTCCTTCAGCTTTATCCTTCTGTGAGTCAGTTTTGTTAAAATCAGGGTGAAGTTGCATGATATGGAATCATAGAACCACGGAATGGATTTGGTTGGAAGGCACCTTTAAAGGTCATCTAGT
>VZRU01016243.1:1173-18614 GCA_013398155.1 Pedionomus torquatus
AAAAAAAAAAAAAGAAAAGAAAAATCAGCTATGACGAGCCAGTTACTCATCTGGGGACACTGACTCTTTGGTGACATCCAAGCAGAGCATTGTGTGCCTTGGGCTGTACAGCCAGGGTCACAGCTGTAAGCGCTGTAGGGAGGGCGACTGTACCTGTAACGTAACGTCTCTATCAGCCATCTCTCCAGGTGGTGGATTTAGCAGTGGGAGCTTGATGTACCTTCCCAGCTCTCAGGTGGGCAGTGATGGTGTGGCAGAGCCAGCAGGCTGGTTTTCACCTGGAAGAGGAGAAGGATTGGACTGCAAATGTGCCTGGGTAAATAGGAACTGTTAAATAGATTTGCTGTAGATGTGGGTCTTAGCAGTGCAGTTGTAGCAGCTGCAGCAAAAGTGGATCATGAAACCTTTGGAGAAGACAGAAGGAGTTTTCTTCCTGGAAGCAATACTATCAAAAGCCTTTCGATGCCAGGAATGAAGACGCATCCATCTGTTGTCTGGAATTTTTCATTATACCTGGCATGCTCCTTGCAATGTTCAGAGTTGTGTCAGGCGGGGCAGGGACTCTCCTTGGCTCTTCCACGTTGCAGCACCATTTGCAGACCACACACCCTGCACGCTGGGCCAGGACCTAATGGGATGGTGGTGTTGATGACCTGAGGCTCGGGAAGCACTTCTGGTTTTTTCTGCAGTTCCAGGTCAATTTTTACCCTGTGAAGGTGATGTATTGGGTTATTTCTTTTCAACGGATAAGCTTAGAGCCAGTTTGACATCTCCAGGACTGGACTTTGCTGTTCTGTCTTTACCTACTGAGCAGGTGCTTGATAGAAGAAAGGACGTGAATTTTAACCATGAGACTCTTAACAACGTGCTACTGTGAAGGGAGTCGGATACAACAATGCACTTTAATCTTATAATAGTTTATCTGCTATTTATTACTGAAGACACTTTTTTTTTTTTCCAAGGCAAATTTATTTGTGAGATTGTGAGATGGTCAGTTTCCATCCAAGATGTGACTGTGGAGCATTGTTGAAGAAGTATTTTTCATGGCTTTGGAGAAAGCGCAAGGCAAAAATGTGTATTTTAACTGTTGATGTGTGGACCCTGAACCACAGCACCCAAGTTACCAAATTAATGTGTGGCTTTCCCTTAATCCCCTCACAAATCCCCTCAGCTTCCAACAAAGCTGCCGAGGTGATATGCACAGCACCAGATGCCAGCTGCCATGATTTGCTTATAATTTAAAATCAGTGATTCAGGACCTAAGGCACAGGAGCACTGAGAACAGGTTGCAGTTGCTGAAGAGACTTGCTTCCTCATACTGCTGAGGCCCGTAAAATTTCAGGAACTCAAGCAGCTTTTAAACCATCTTCCCCGGGATCACTTGGAGCAGGAAAAAGCTGCTCGGTGACCCTCTCTCTACCTTTTGTATGTTAAAGTGACTTTAAAACAGCAGAAGGTGGAGCAGCATCCTCCTGGGAGGGTGAATGGGGCTATTCTCAGCTCATTCCAGTGGTCCCAGATGTCTGATGGCTGCAAGATTCTTGGCCTGCAGGTGGAGGCCAGTGCGGAACCGCAGTTTTTAGTCAAGTGCTGGCTTTGCAGAGTTCACTGAAAGACTTTGAAATCAAAGGTGTCACTGTTGCTCTTGGACTGGGAGATGGGCAAAATATCCTAGGGTTAAAATTGTTTTTCTGCAGAGTGGTGTGGTGGAATCTGAACGCTTTGTCTACTGGCCACTTAACTGGATCCCTGCTGTAAAGGTTGCTTTGAAGAATTCCTTCTCCTGCCTCTTGATGTCTCAAGCTCAAAACAGATCTGTGCTGAAGCAGTGTCTGATCCAATGAGTGCTTCAGTTCAGGGTTATTCTTTGACAGTTCCAGAAACATCAGGCCAATCAGCCCTTTCAGGAACAGGTGGATTTGCCTCTCATTTTAAGGAAGAACATCCTAATTCGGGTCCCCGAAGTGGCATGTCTTCAGAGTTGATCCAGCCATCGCAGGGCAGCTGTGTCTGCGGTTGTGGCCTCATAGCTCTGGCCTTTAGAGGTCACTGTGAAATGTGACCCCAGCTCAGTGGCAGAGGAAGCTGAAACGATCATCTGCTTCAACCTTTGCCTTCTTGGCCAGCAATCTTGTGGTGGCTCTGCGAGGGTCTCGATTGCTGTAACCCTCAGTCGCAGAACTTGCCACCGATCCGTGTTTAGACAGTATTTAACAGCTAGAATTGACGAAACAAATGTGAAGAGTAGAAATTGAGAGTATTCTGCTTTGGCTTTGGACAACTTATTCTCTGTATGAAAAATCTAAAGTTGAGCTGTGTTAGTGAGAGGCTGTTCTGTGCTTCGGATGACATGAAGGTGTGCGATTTGCATACGTGTTATGACACGCTGTTCTGTGGTTGCCATGCGTAGCACACACCGTGTTCTTGGCCGCGGAGTGCAGGCAGCAGGCAGTGGTAAACCAGCAGCTGCTGTTTTACATCTGGGGTGATACTGATTGAAACGGGGGTTAGAACATGTAGTTTCTGGTGCTCTTCCTTTCTTTTCACCTCTCTGTCCTGATAAACAGGGGTCTTAAATCATCTTTAATATTTTTGTAAGACAAGACACAAAGTAGACCGGCAAGTGCAGTAACACTTCTCTCCTGCATTTGTTGGAGTGCAACAAAAATTTTGTTCCCTTCTTGCTCTTCAGTAGGCAGCTCAGGAACCTGCAAAGACCAGGAAACAGGGCTCTTTTTTTCAGTACCAAGAAAATAAAGCTTGTAAAATAAACTAGACAGGCTTTCATTGTACTAGTTACCTTTCCTTAGCAAAGATAAGGTTTACAGTGCTCGTTGGCTTGGTTTTCCTGACTCCTACCTGCTGCATCTGTCTTTTTTTTTTCTTTCTTTTTTGTTTTACAAAAGGAATTTTAAAAAAATCTCTTCATGCAAAAAACTTTACTAGCATTCTGGATTAAAGAGAAGTGTTTAAAATTCTCATCGACTTCCACTGGAGACCTGTTGAGTGCACCAGAGTTACTCATTTTTATTCAGGCTTTCAGGGGTTAGTTCGGTTGATGTCTGTTCAAGCACTCTGATTGCCTTGTTAACTGATACCACTTTAAAAAGAAAACAACTCTTTTTTGAGTTAATCTTTTTTTTTTTAATGAAGGGACTTTAAAGGAGTTTAGAACTTGGAAGGCTTTTTGGTTTGGGTTTTGGTGTTTTTATTTAAAAGTTTTGCTTTTTCCCCATTCCTTAAAGAAGATCCATTCAAATTCTGAGCAGTTCTTGAAGCCTGCTCAGTGATATGGAGGGCAACAACCCAAATGCTGAGCTGCCTGGGTGTTCAAACCAGCTAAATCTGAGGGGGTTTCTTCCCCCCCCACCCCCAATCCAGTGGTTATAGTAATGTTGCATTATACAGGGATCTCTCACTTCCTAGGAAAAGAAACGCCTTCTTCTAGAGCATGAATTCCTTCCGATTTGTATTTGAATGCCCCTGCGAAGCCAAGCAGTGGCCCCTTAATTGCCATTTGTTTATGTCTTGGCTTTTGCAAACTGAAGAAATAAACTTGACATCTAACTGTCAGTGAAGTTACACTTGGTGACACATTTGGAAGTTTTTTTTCTTATCAAACTTGTACACGAAGGAGCACCAGTGATTTTTAGAAGTAGATGTGGAGGAATCTGTGTGACCCAAAGTCTGGTTTTTGAAGGCGCTAAAGGTCAAAAGCCAAACGTCCCATTGATACTGAAGAAGGGAAGAAAACCTTGCCCTTAACTGCTGTTTTTATTCCCTTTGTTATGCAGTCAAAAACCAATAACTAATACAAGAACCCAACTTTTCCTCTCTTTATTTTAGATGTGGGAAAATTCCCTGCAAAAAAAAATATCCTGGAAAATTCACTAGTGTTTGTGTGAGTAAAAGGTTCCAACCTTTTATTATTAATTTGTAAGAATTATTTCATTTAGTTTTGTCCAGAAGAGTTGGAAATATTTAGCACAGAAATGTGCGGCATTTTAAAGAACGGGCTCAGAAACACTTTAATTTTAATTTTATCTGGTCTGGTTGCAGGTTTTATGGCATTTAAGTATCTTTAAAAAAAATCTAAGAATCAAAGTATATGACTTCACATCAAAAAAAGAACTGCTTCTGGCTAAATGGTGGCACCAAAAAATCCTCAGCTGTTGAATTGGACCTAAGCCATCTTCCCAAACTTTCTGTGGTCTTGCAGCAATGGATGATGATGAATATGTGGATTAGGGAACAGCACGAGATGGCATGCTGATATAAAAAGAGAACAAATTCTTTCCGAAAATCAAAATAATTCAAACATTTTGGTATCATGCAGCCATGCCACTTGCAAAGTGAGCATTTCCCTGCCTCTCAAAGCTTGCTGTATCCTTGATCCGCTGTCTTCCTGCTCTTAATCAATCACAACTCCATGTGTCTGATCAGGGCTAAAAGTTGTTCTGGGTACGGATTCATACAACGCATACTGTGCACGCCTGTGTGTATAGATCTGTTCATACTGTATGCATGTACAGACGTATGCATATTTGTGTGCTGGCCCCAAAATCACTCATGTTCTAAAGCATCAGCCTTGAAGGCATACTCATCAAAATATTATGTAGATCTTTCATTTTTGCCAGTTCCCTTGAAATAAGAGACTTTTTATGCAGTCTTATGTGGCAAATGGCCAACAATTCTAATTTTTACTGCTGCTCTTGCTGACCTTATTATCACTCACTCTTGGTGTGTGTGTATAAACACATATGTGTATGTATATACATATTTGTGTGTTTATACACACAAGCATGTTTTTATTGTACAGGTAATAAAGATGGGGGAAGGTTTTTCTGTTTTCTTAATAGGTGAAGAAATCTTGAAGACCAGAAATTGCAACTTACTGAATTGTAAATTAAAAAAAAAAAAAATTTAAAAAAAAAAAAAAAAAAAATATTTCGCGGGGNAATTGTCCGGCTGTGGAAGATGGATCCTCAGTTTTGCAGCCAGTTTGAATCCCAAGTTCATCTTTAAAAGCACTGGGTTTTTTTGTTGTTTGGTTTTTTTTTTTTTTGGTTTTTTTTTTTTTTTTTTTTTTTGGAAGAGCTAACTAACCCTGGCTGTCTCCAGTCTGACAGTATTCAAATGGACTTGCTTCCTCCATTAGTTGTAAGATGTTTAAAAGCACATCCTATGTTTGAATTGTGGATGAGAGGTTCCCTTGGCAATGTGAGGAGGAAAATTCTTTCTACCCCTTTATTATTAATTCACGGATTCAGTGTTGGTTCGGCCTACAGGAGAAGTTAACTGGAAGTCTTTGAAGATCAATATCTTTGCTGAAGTTGTCCAGGTACGTCAACTAAAAGAACCGTGGTGATTATAGAATAATGTTTAATGTGTCGATTGTATTTCATAGAAATATCTAGTACTGATATTTCAATATCTGGTAACTCAAATGGATGATCAGTTTTATTAGAAACAAATGGGCTTACAGCCACATGCAATAGGGTTTTTTTTCTGTGCTCTAAGGTGTATAGGTGTTATTAAGGACACAGAAGGGCACACTTTGCTGACAAAACCTATGCAGTTTTACAGAAGTTGGAGTTGGTATTGGGACAGTTTTTGTGACCAGCTAATTTTTGAGACATTGCCCCCCTGAAGAGACTAATTTGATTAACAGAAACAGCTGTAAAAATGCTTATTACTTAAATACTTTTCACTTATTGATACCTTTCTTTAGGGTTACTTTTATAAAGAAGATTTCACTGATCAAGCCAGTAGAAGACTTTCAGTCCAAGAAAGCGTGAAAACCAGCTCTTGCCAAGAGTGGAGGAAGTCCCTGTTGAGCGAACCCTTAGAACCTGAGCTTGTTCTAAGAATTTGTCCATTATGTCCAACCAAGGAGATGATTGCTACTTCTATTTCTATTCCACATGTAACAAGGTATGTTTGTGTTTATTTTGCTTTTGTTCCTTTTTATTTTTTAAGAGAGGAGGGGGGGAGGAGACAGAGATTTCTGGTAACTTCATAAGCAGTTAAATTCTGGTTCCAGTTCTAATAGCGTGAACGTGTTTTTAGGTTATACTAATTTATTTTCCTTTTTGTTCATTTCCTTTCGGTTATAGGGAGACAGCTGTTCCTTCCGCCACTGTGAAGCTGCTCTGGGGAATGAAACAGTCTGCACGCTGTGGCAGGAGGGTCGCTGTTTCAGGAATATCTGCAGGTTCAGACACATGGAAATCGATGTGAGTGTTTGCCTAAAAATGTATTCTCAACCTAAATCACTGAAAGCATTTTTCATTGCTGTAGGTGGACTGAATGTGCTTTTACATGATAGATTTACGTGCTATAAAATGATGCTGGTTTCTGTTACTGAGAGGGCAATGGGAGGAAGTTGCGGGAAGAAAAATCAATGTCTTGGGTATATCTCAGCAAGAAATTTTTGTATTAGATGCTGACGTTATTTTCTTAAGAGAGGAAAAACCATCCACATTGATCAGACTGCTGAGGTGTGCTGGAGCAGGGTGGCAGTGAACAGTCTGCTCTCTAGGCTCCTGAGGGCTGGACTCGATAATGGACGGGCGGGTCTTTTCTGCCCTGGATTTCTTCAGATAACCTTGTTCTGACCCCTTGGGGTGGTACAGGGTGGGGAGAGGAAAGACGGGAAGGAACTAAGGCTCTGAAAGCTAAGTTCAGATAAATTTAACCTAGGCCATTTGAAACATTTTTTTCCCTCTGAATAATCCCAGACTGTATTAGTTTAACACACCCTGAATTGCTGCGTGAGAGTGCCAGTCTTCTCAACCTGAGCGATAGGAAAGTTGGATGATACTGGATAAGTCATTCCAGCTTCTGCAAACTTTGTGTATGTGCCCTGAAATACTTTATTGCAGTGATAAATTGACCTTCGGAATGACGTTTCAGCACTGCATTGCAATAGGCCTGTCTCTGGCATGATGTGGAACTATGTCTCTCTGCAAATCTGAGTCTTGCCATGAGCTTTTATTTCTTTCTGCCTTCAGAAAAAACGCAGTGAGATTCCTTGCTACTGGGAGAACCAGCCAATGGGCTGTCAGAAATCCAACTGTGCTTTTCATCACACAAAAGGACGTTACGTCGATGGACTCTTCTTACCACCAAGCAAAAGTGAGTTTCTTAGGTCCTTTTTCTTTAAGTATTCCATAATTAATTATGAATATTACTTACTGTAGAAAACTTCAAGTAGCTGTTCGTTTATGAGTGCAGGGAGAAGCCTGCAGTCACAGGCTCTCAGTTAAACTGAATGTAAATCTGGGGTTTAATTTTTATTCTAACATGCAGCTTCTCTGTGCTTTGTGCGATATTTCAGGCTGCTTTCCCCTCGTTTAATCCTTTCTGGGTAGTAGGATGATGAGATTTACGCGTGGAGGGAAACCAGTGTTCATAGTGTAACCAGGGGTGGGGAATGGGAAAATCTAAACTCAGTAGCCAAGTGGGTTATCTGCCATATCTACCCAGTGAGTACAACATCAGGGTCAAGGTTTTAAGATGATCCTCCTCTTCCTCTAGCCACGCTTCCAAGTCCACCCGAGTCTGCAGAAGAGGATGGGAAAATGGCTCAGATGTCACTGCAACAAAACAAACTTTCTGTCCAGTCAAATCCCTCTCCACAGCTGAGGGGGGTGATGAAAGTGGAAAACTCTGAAAATGTCCCAAGTCCTACACATCCTCCGGTTGTGATCAATGCTGCAGATGATGATGAAGATGATGATGGTGAGTGGTAACTTATTAACGGCATTTCTACTGTAAGTGAAGGTTTAAGTCACAGAATATCTGAATTATGTGGTGGTTAAAGCTACAGACAAGAGTCTGGAATCCAAAATTTTATTTTTTCCCAGTATAGCTCCTTTATTTAGTAGTTTGTCAAGTCAGCATAGATGTATTAAAAAAATCCTTCTATAAAAAACTCTTTGTGTTTGGAGTTAAGAGTAGGAACAGAATATGAAGCATGGGCTGCAATGTTATTGTAGAGCTACATAAACGTGAAAAATCTTGTCTAATCCCTGCTGTGTAACTGAATAGGTCTATTTTTTTCTTTCAGACCAGCTTTCTGAAGAGGGAGATGAAACTAAAACACCCATCCAGCAACCAGCAACAGAAGCCCATAATGGATTGCGGATAATTTCTACTAGGAAATCCAATGCTAATGCAAAGCCAGGTATTCTAATAGCTGTAGTTGGGTGCATTGGAAGGAGAATTTGACAATAAACTCAAAAGCAATGCGTTCTAAAAATACAGTACAACATATGGTAGCTGGATGGAGTCAGTTCTTCCCATGAGCTCATTGCTGTCTAATAATGTCACATGTCCCTTGAATCAGGCAGGTAAATTACTTGTTTTCTTACTTTTCTAGAACAAATAGAGCCACAGAGTGGAGTTGCCTGCTTTGTCCTTTCAAACTGTGGAAAGCCATGTCTAATGACAGAGGAGTCTGATATCGTGTAGATGAATTAAAATGCTTTAAAACTACAGGTTTTATGCTGTAGGATGGGAGGAGGGATGAAGAAGGGTGTCAGTTGCCAGTTGCTTACCAAAATACCATCAATTTGATGGCTTTTTTTCACTTGGGGGCCATTGACAGGGTTTATTTGAAATACTTTGGAAACATTCTGAGCCATAAGAAGCTTGAGGATCTGTGCTCTTCAACATGGGCCTTTAAACTTCAGCTTCATTAAACATTTTGTGTTTTCAGATGAGAATTTAAATTTTGGAATAAAAACACTTGAAGAAATCAAATTGAAGAAACTAAAGGAAAAAACAAAAAAACAAGGAGGTGAGTTAATATCCCGCACTTTCTAACCCTTGTGCTTTCTGTTCACCTTCATCTTTTTAAAGTCTTCTGCTATGACCTGTGTACCAGGCCATGTGTTGGTGAATAGAGTTACTTGCAAAAGGAGGGAAATTGTTTAGCACTGTTGTGTTTAGACTGGGAGATGATTTTAGCCAAGAGCTGTTTGAGGGACGGACTTCCCCATTTAGCTGGGGACCTCGAGCTACTTTGGTGTCTTAAACAGCTGGAATTGTACATTGGAATTCCAAAGGCACATCAGGGGAGAGCGCTCATCTCTCTTCTTTACATTCAGTGGTCTTTGTATGTTTGACAGTAATGAATGCCTAATGGTTTTGGTCTTGATACTTTTTTTGTTTTCTTTGGTTCATTGTTGTGGTTTTTTTTCCCCCTAAACATTCTTATATTTTGCTTCCTCTTGTTAGAAGGTCCTTCAGGAACTTTTGTTCATCCGCTTCAATCTCGGACCGTTCCTGTGCCAGAAAAGGAAAACGTGCGGACTGTCGTGAGAACTGTGACTCTGTCTACAAAGCAAGGTAATGGTCAATGCTGGTGCTTCCTTTCATGGCTCCTAGACCTAAAGGTTAAATAATAATTAAGATAATCCAGACATGCTGCCTTTTCTAGTTAAAACCATGTTTTTATCCTTAAAGTTCCTGGTTGTATTGGAAGGATTTGTCATTTGTAGATGCTGAATTTGTTGTATTGCAATGAAGGATCAAGAGACGTTTTTTGTCAGTCCCAACATTAAGCCATAGCTAATTATATATTGTCACCATCCTACAGACTCTCAAATGTGTTTCATTTGACTTTCGTGTTGCTGAAGTTGAGTGAAGTTTGTGAACGAGCTCAGGTGTTGACAGTGTGTGACAGAAATAGTGTTTGGGTTAAGTGCAGTAGCAGCAGAGAGAGGCTGATGTTAAAACATTGGTGTCCGTATCCAAATGGGGGATAACTGAAAAATTAGGTGGGTAATGAAAGGGAAAACCTATAAAAGATGGTATTAGACAAGGAGCCACTTTTCAAAGCATGGAAGAGGCTGACAGTGGCAGTTGCAGACAGTAGTGTGATACAAGTCTATAAATGGCGGTGTTTAAATCTGCACAAATAGTTTTTAAAGGCAAAAAGCGTGTAGAGCTACTTCTACTTGTAGACATTTATGTGGTTTGGCTGCCAAAAGAGTGCCCTCTTTTGGGACTTGGGCTAGAAGGACAATGCTTTTACTGGCTACTGGTTTCTGTGCATTAAAGAGATTATCCTTTTCTTTAGGGGAGGAGCCTGTGATTCAACTGAATCTTGCTGAGAGACTGGGTAAACGGCAAACCTCTGTAGGTAAGAGCTGCTTGTGAGCTGTTTGGGTGCCCTGGTCTAAACAGGACTATGTTTAAGGGTATTTTTACTGTATGAGGAGGGAAATACACACTGGTGGAGATCAGTATTGACTGCAGAAATGGCAAATGTTGTTAGCAACTGGAAGGCAAATGTAAGAGTATATACCAGGAAGAATTGAACTTTGTGGATGACTGTTCTCAAATCCTCCTCCAGAGGAATGTTCTTAAAGTATTTTTTATTTTCTCTCTAAAGCTGGTAAAAGCGTCCTTCCGCTAAGGCGCAACCTTGCTGAGAGGCTGGGGAAGAAGATAGAGATTCTGGAGAATGCTGACAAAGCACCAAAGAGAGGTAGAGCTACTAACCAAACATCTGAATTTGATGCACAAATTTTCAATTTAAGTTTTCTGTTTCTTTTGGGGTTTTTTTTTGGTTTTTTGGGGATTTTTTTGATGGTTCTTCTTGCATGTTGGTTGAGAGCTGAAGTTAACTTTGAAGCCTGGTGTAGAATCTCCTGTCTCATTTCAAAATATGAACACAAAATTGAGACTTATGCAGTCTTCTGAACTTTTTCTGTTCTTTCTTGTAGTTCAAGTCCCCAAGTCTCTGAAGGAGAGGCTGGGATTGCCCTCTGAGCAGACCAGTACAGAGACAGGTAATAACGGGATATTAAATATCCAGTCTCCTTTTTATCTCACTGTGAAATTCCATATAACCCTGAAAGTTAATTTAAAAAACCTGCCTGATTCCTGTTGCTTGAGAGGTGAGGCTGTCCCAATGGCCACTGTCAGAAATCTGGCTCTAGGTGTGTGTGTCTGTGTTTTCCACTTGTGCCTCATCAAGGTTTCCTGCTCCTGCTGTGAACTGTTGGAAGCTGTACTTCGCTTATGCACGCACAATAGAATGGAACCACTGCCAGGAGCAGGAGATTTTGCTGCTAATGGAGAGATACAGTCTGGAAGTAGCAAAATAAATAGACTTAATGGTTTGGGTTTTTTTGTGTAGCAGCTCTCTCTGGGTAACGCTGGCCTCAAAATACAGGTCGCTTAGAGGAGGAGGAGGAGATTATGTGCAGAATGATACTGTCCTAAGATGCATTCTTGGGAACACTCCAACCTAGTTTTTCCTTAGTCCAGTGACAGATTTTAGAGACTTGAAATATTGTTGGACTCTCCTTAAATGTTGGTGCTTCTCTTTTTTTCTGATGGTGACAGAGAAGGCTGCTAAGCCATCAGGAGAGATCCACGTGAAAACGCTGGAGGAAATTCGCCTTGAGAGGGCTAATCAGAGACGAGGGGACCCTCAAGCTAAACTCCAGACTGAAGGACGCTGTAAAACAGAAGATCCCAGCTCGGGGGCAAGACCTTCCCCTGCAGTTCGCATCAAAGCTTTCTCTGGAGTCCTGGCTGGAAAAAAACACAAGCTATTGGAAGAAGAGAAGCAAAAAACAGAAGAGGTTCCTGCCAAGATAAAAGTTGAGAGTGAGCCCAAGAAGCAGAACATTTTTGCTCCATCTGTGCCGGGCAGAGTGCAGCTGGCAGAGCCGGCAGGGAAAGCCAAGCCAGCAGAAGTGCGTATTAAAACCTTGGAAGAAATCAAGCAGGAGAAAGCTCTGCGGATGCAGCAGAGCAGAGAAAATGTGCAGGCTCCACCAGCACAACCCGAACCTGCCCCGACGGGGAGGAGGTTGTTACGGATCACAAAGCTGACAGGTAACAGATGATTTGGTACCTGCCCTGGTGAAGTCCTTCCCCTGCCAAGCAAATTCAGTTTCCTCAGGGTTTCCTTTGCTTTTTTCCTTCTACGTATACTAGAGGAGAGGATAAAGGAGTTTAAGGCTACATAGTCAAAAGGCAAGACAGTGACAGAATGTGCAGCCATATTCTTCTTCAGGAATTACATAAGTTTTCTGTATTTTCCACCAGAAAATTCATTCATTGGGGATGCTTTGTGGTCTCACTCCTGTGATACGGGGTTTTCCCTGTGCTGAATCCAAGTTTACCTTCCTTTTTGGTATAAGTGTTGTTTAACTTAGTTATATGCTTCCAAAATACACTTATATCAATATCAGCTTCTTAAGGAGAGGAGGGACAGTTCTTGTCAAAAATGACAAGAGCATTAAAGATTTCATCATTAAGACTGTAAATCATGTAAAGAGAGACAGTGGGATTGAGGGGAAACGGAGCTCGGATGCTGCGTGGATTCCTTACTGTAGCCTTTCCTTTTGTCCCATCGTTAGACGTGAGGAAATAAACACGCCAAGGAAACAGGTAACCGGGCTTATTTATTTCTGCAGTTGATTTTTTTTTTCTTTTGCTTGTTTTAAAGCACCTGGAAGAGAAGAAAAGAAGGTAGTAGAATTGAGCAAGCCTTCTCCCAAAGCTGCCTCTGCACCTGCAGAGGTGAGTCTCTTCTAAAAACACATATTTGTACAATTTTTGATAAATTTTGGTAGGTTTTGTTTGCAAGCTTGTTGCGTGCTCCCAGTTTGAGTGTGTTCCTACCTTTCCGCATTTGGTAAGCGCCGCAGTGAAATCCTACAACCTGTCCTTTTCAATGGCATTTCCAGACAACATTGTAATCTTCAAGTTTGCATAAATGTAATTATACCTGACAACACATAAGAAACCCTTTTAACAGTGGATAAAATCCGTGGGGTTTATGAGGAGGGAATGTTTCTATTCTTGGTGACTTTGTCAGACTTGAAGGGTATCTTTAAATCCTGAGGTATTTTAACAGAAAAGGCCAGAGCTTTGTCTTAGAGGAAACCAGTCTGTCTGTGAGTGCTGTACTGGGGAGCTTGTATAACTTTCCATTGCTTAAAAGGAATGTAACAGATTACAGGTGAAGTCTTCTGTTCTATTAAAGCAGCGTGCTGTTGGGAATTGCAGGCTTTTGAAACAGTATTTCCATAGCAAAGCATGGATCTTGTTACAGGCAACATTTTATGGGGAAAAAAAAGTCGGATCTGATTGGTATTAATGTGCCTCGTTCTGCATGGAGCCACTTCGGAGGGATGGCTGCTCAGATTTTCTTAATGAAATCTCCACAGATTTTTGTCCTATCAATCCTCCTCTTCCGTTTCTTCATAGGCCTCTGATCAGAGTGCAACTAACTCTAAAGTTCAAGTGAAGAAGCTTGAAGAAATAATGAGGGAGAAGCGGCAACTGAAACGACGCCAAGAAGACAAGCTTCAGAAGGAAGCAGCTGCTGTACCATCTCCTGTTGAAAAAGCAATCAAGGATAAAACTCCAGCATCAGGGAATCCTGAATCCACTGTGATTTCAGGGTCAGCCTATCAACTTGCCAAGAGGATATTGGTGAAATCTCCACAAGATGGGGTTGAAAGCCCTGGAAAGGATGCTGCTATATCACCAGGGAAACAGGCAGCTCCGCTTCTGGAACGGAAAGCTGAAAGTAAGCGGTGACTGTATTTCTGAGAGTTACTTTAGCTCCTGTTTTGAAAGAAAAACAGATGATGACAATTTTCATATTGTAACTTTGGCCCCTTTTTGTAACAACTTTGCTCTGCTTTATAATTTGTTGGTGAACAGGGGTTTCTGTGTGGAAAATAGGGCAGAGAATCTGTGAAAAGGCAGTGCGGTTGTGCTGCACAGATGTATTTGTAGCCATAGGACAAGCGGTAGTGGTTTTAAACTGAAAGATGGGAGATTGAGTGAGATGTGGGGAAGAAATTCTTTGCTGTGAGGGTGATAAGATGCTGGTCCAGGTTGCCCAGAGAAGCTGTGGCTGCCCCATCCCTGGAGGGGTTCAAGGTCAGGTTGGAGGGCACTTGGAGCAACCTGGTGTGGTGGGAGGTGTCCCTGCCCAGGGCAGGGGATGGCACTGGGGCTGGGCTTAAGATCCCTCTCAACCCAAACTATTCTGTGATTCTATAAAATTATGGGCCTGTGAAGAGAACCCGTGGTGGTTTTTTCCTGACATCAAGCAAGACTGTATCTGTTCTCTCTTTTTTTTTTTCTCCAGCCAAAACTAAGGTACACCTGAAGCCTTCAGATGGGAAAGGCACCTCCCCAACAAAGCAGACGCTGAAGCGTAAGTCAGCTGAGAGTCATCCCTCTGCTGTGGCTGCTGTGAAACCCTTGAGTGCCGCTGGTGGTGATATGAAGGAGCCTTCAGCTAAAAAAGCAGCTATGGTAAGGACGGGGCCTGAGGTCGTGGTGGGTCCCAAGTAAAATTCATGCTTGAGGTTTACCCTCCACTTGGAGAAAAGATGGGAAAAAAAAAATATTCCATAGGTCTCTGTTCCCTTTTAAATCGAGACACAGATGGTTGTAAAACCTTTCTGCTTCTTATTAGATGAATGGCAGCGTTTATCCAATGCTCTGCTGTGATTTCTCTGTGGTGCAAGATCACTGGTAAACTTTAAGTGAATACTAAATTTTTGTAAGTGCCCTGGTTAAGGCTCTGCAATGCCAGAGGAGAAGCAGTTGAGGAAGAATCAGCTACGAAGTCTTTTACCTGTGTATCATAAAAATCATCTTACTTCTTCCTAGGCCATTGTTCCTGTGTTGCCAGAGGACAGCCTGGTCTCCATACCCGGGAGAGAGAAATCCCAAATCAGGTAACAACCACAACTTTTGCTTGATCAATGTGTCTTTCACATGAAATGTGAGTTTTTTCATATGTGGAAAAATTAAAGAGTTTTGAGATAACTTAACGCCAGAATTCAACACAGGAGCAGTTAATCTGAAATCTGAAATAATTTTCTGGCGGCTCACAGGAATGTTTATTTAGATAAAACCTGGAGGTGGGTCAGGTTGGAAAATGGCCTGTTTCTTTTACTTCCTTGTGAAATGGCAAATGAGCAGTAGTGTCCTGTGCCTTTTCTTGCAACAGCATCCTGGAGGACCAAGCATAAACCTTGGGAAGGCTGTTGGAAGAGCTGATAGAGAGGTGGCAGATGAAGATGAGCTTTCCTGTACTTGGAAGGAAACTGCTTAGCGTGTTGTAGGGAAAATAACTAAATTAGCAAATAGGTGTTTGCAGAGATTGATACCAAAACCACCTTTGCCAAATCCCAGATGCTCTGTGGAGAAATCCTCAAACTGAAAAATGTAGCTGTTAATATGCCCCTCTGCTCTGCCCTGCCATCTGGAGCACTGGGACCAGTTCTGGGCTCCCTAGTTCCAGAAGGACAGGGAGCTGCTGGAGGGGGTACAGCAGAGGACCACAAAGATGATGAGAGGCCGGGAGCATCTCTCCGATGAGGAAAGGCTGAGGGACTTGGGGCTCTTTAGTCTGGAGAAGACTGAGGGGGGATCTGATCAACACCTAGAAATACTTAAAGAATGGGTGTCAGGGGGGTGGGACCAGGCTTTTTTCAGTGGTGCCCAGTGACAGGATAAGAGGGAACCAACACAAGCTTGAACATAAGAAGTTCCATCTCAACAGGAGGAGGAACTTCTTGACTTGGAAGGTGGCAGAGCCCTGGCAGAGGCTGCCCAGAGAGGTGGTGGAGTCTCCGTCTCCGGAGACATTCCAAATCCCCCTGGACACATTCCTGTAGGACCTGCTGTGGGTGGACCTGCTTTGTCAGGGGGTTGGACTGGATGATCTCCAGACGTCCCTTTCAACTCCAGATCATTCTGTGATATACTCTAAAAGTAGCCCCAGGTTAACTGAACAACAATCCCTGTGTAAGGTTGAGGTGTAGAAAGAATTAACTACAGGTTTAAGAGCTGCATTGCAGCAAACATCTCTCTGGTGAAGGAACGTTGAGCACTGATTGCCTCTTTCTCTTCTTCTTCCAAGTCCTGAGCTGCATATTGGGAGCCAGGCAGACTCCGTGGCACAGTCAGAGGTCTCAAGCTCGACTTCAGCTTCTTCAGTAGCAGCAAAGACACGTCGGCTGAGCTCCACGGGGGCTGGGAAAGCTCCCTTATCTGTAGAAGATGACTTTGAGAAGCTTATTTGGGAAATCTCAGGAGGCAAACTGGAAGCAGAAATCGACCTGGACCCAGGGAAGGATGAGGACGATCTCCTCCTGGAACTTTCAGAAATGATCGACAGCTGAACTGCACAGTCTTAAGGGATAAAAAAAGCAACCAAACGAACAAAAATATTAAAACTATGTTTTGTTGGATACCTGGAGGTGATCCTTTTTCTAGCCTGAAGGCTTTGCAATGAGTTTTAAAGCACAGTTGAACTGGTAGAAATTGGCAATATCTGCACTGGGTTGTCCTAAATGTCCCTGCTGGTCGGAGTGGAGGTCCTGAGTGTCCCTTCTGTACCCGTCAGTGGCCGCCTTCCGAATTCAGAGGACGAAAAGCACTTGTTTCTTTGGGGACAGAGACGTGCCCATCTGCAAACTGTTGTGGTTGTGAACTGATCCACTGCTGGGGTGATGCTCAGAAGGCATAAACGTAAAGCTTCTTCCTTCCTCCTCTCCCCTCTTTGGCAAAACTCAACGTTCAGCGTGTTTCCCACCTTTGCTATTTTGATTTCTCGGACAGTTGCTACCTGAAGCCTGGAGTTACTATGTCAACTCTTGAGTTTGATTTCTGTACGCTATCGTTTTGATTTTTAATCAGCTTAATGAAAATGTCGGGGGGTGGGAGGGAGCAGAATGATTTCTCTCAAGTTATCTCGGACCAAACGTGCTGCCAGGGCTGGTGGTGGGGGTGGGTTTGGTCCATCCCCCCTCACTTGGAATTATCAGGGACGGTCCAGCATTGGTGCAAGAAGCAGCAGCTGGAAAGCACAGCTGGAATATCCCCTCCCAAAGCTGGGGGTGGAGTGGGAAGCAGGTTGGGGGTACTCAGGATTCTTCTCCTTGTCTGTAGTAAATTGTTTTTAAAGTAAGAATTGGTTTAAAAGTGCCTCGGTTCCCAGAATCGCTCTCCTGAGCAGGGAAGTGGTGGCTGCTTGGACTCGTCCCGTTGTCACCGACTCAGCATGTGCCCGGGCCAGTGATTTTCAGAACCCGGTACCGCAGCAGGACCAACCACCCTGCCCATTTTTTTTGGGAGGGGGGGCATTTCCCCCATTTGGGGGGGTCTCCGCTGTCGCAGGAGCAGGGCTGGAGACGATGGGTGTCTGCGCGTGTATGGATTTGTCACTCTCCCGAAAACAGCTGTAGACTGGGGTGTGCTGTGTCCCCTGCCACCAGCCTTCCTTTCCCCTCGTGGATATATTTGGAATTATTTTCTTATTTTTTTTTTATTTTGAAGAACTTTGTAGTCTCTTCCTGCTCCCGTTCCTGAAGCCGTCGGGGCCCTCGGGCGTTTGCTGCTGGCAGAGTGGGGGGGGGGGGGCAAAAAAAAAAAAAGCA
>VZRU01016244.1:0-52347 GCA_013398155.1 Pedionomus torquatus
TCTTCTTCTTCTTCTTCTTCTTCTTCTTTTCCTTTTCCATTTCACCCCTGGAAACTCCTGGAAAGCAGTGCTCACTTCTCCTCTTATGCCTCCTTGGATGATGCTTGTCTGTTCCATGGGAAAACCATGCTCGTGTCCCTCTTTGCCATTCTATTTGCTATGGACCCAGCAGCAAGACATGGAATGGGACACGTCACCTACTGGTGGCTTTGCCAGCCCCACTGCCTGCAGCTCAATGCTCTCTCCCCAGCTGTTGAGCCCCAGAGCAGCACGTTGCTCCGTTGCTCTGACTCCTTCTGACCATCACCGGTGCTGGCTGACCAGGTCTCTGCATGGCAGCCAAGCATCTCTGTCACTGCAGGCTGGAGGGTCTCCCTCTGGGACTGTCCCTCTGCTGAACAAGTCCCAGCTGATCTGGGAAAAAGGGAGCAATTGATCAGAAGATGCCGGTTACACCAGGGGAGATTTGCCTTGAGACTACTGCTTGGAGCCAGGAGGGACAGGGATTTGATTTCCATCTCTCCATATCCTCCAAAGGTGCCCTCCCCTCCATAACCCTACCCAAGTGACCCTACCTACCCTACCCTACCTAGCCCAATCCAATTGAACCCAACCCAGTGTAATCCAATGGTTTCTCTCTGGTCCTGCCTGGAAATTGTCCAAACCTTCCTGATAGTATCAATAAAATCTCCTTCTATTTATATTAGAAACTTTAGCTTCAATGCATCCTCTTTTCTTATGAAGCTGCTGGACCGAAAAACCTAGTTAAATTCCTCAGCAACATTTTTCCTTTAGCTCTTTCTAATCATAACACTGAGCCTCCCTGAGGAGCAGCACGGGCCGTAGGACCAGTGGATGAACTGGGGCTGTGTTTTTCAAAGAAATCAGCTGGATGAAGAGGAAGCCAGGGTTAATATGAAACATCGCCCTACACCTCACATCGGCTCAAAGAACATATTTTCCTTCTCTTTCTCTCTCTTTCTTTCTCTCCTTTCCTTATTTTTCTTTTCATTATTAAATGAGATGGATCGGGTTTTCCAAAGTTCATGAAGAGGAAGTGCATCTCTCCTGATGTCACTGTTTATGCGCAGAGATTGACTGCCCTCTGTCATGTTCGAAATCCAGCATCACTAGGGCGTTGGAAAAGGATATTTTATTAAAGTTAGATGGTCGGCTGCTGCCTTTGCCTCATCTCTGCTTTTATAAGTAAATAGAATGCTTCACACTTTTCATCTTCACAGCACTTTGTAAGCATTTATTCATTACCCTTCACAGTAACCTTGAGAAATACCATTACTGCTCCAGTATAAAGTGGAGACAGAGGGGACCAGACAGAAATCACATTTCCCTTACAAGTTGTGGCACTAACGATGGGACAAGCCAGCAGCAGCCACCAGCAGGGACTGGAAACACACCACCGTCTGCTCCGGGCCATGGTCAGACAACGAGGTTGTTGAACTACAGGATCACAGGATGCTGCGGGGTTGGAAGGGAGCTCTGGAGATCATCCAGCCCAACCTCCTGCCAGAG
Organism: Pedionomus torquatus; assembly: GCA_013398155.1. Taxonomy (NCBI): domain Eukaryota; kingdom Metazoa; phylum Chordata; class Aves; order Charadriiformes; family Pedionomidae; genus Pedionomus; species Pedionomus torquatus. The sequence continues at coordinate 1,531 of VZRU01016244.1, forward strand.
CAGGGCCACCCGGAGCAGGTCCCACAGGAACGTGCCCACGAATTTACCAGCCTTAGGGTTGTTCTTACATGTTGGTGGAACTCCAGCAGTGGGAACGTCCTTTGGATGCAAATGAGGACAGCCACAGCCAAACAGCCCTGCCCACAGCCAAGCCCAGTAGCTATTGCAATACACTTCTTGTGTAAGTACTCCCATTAAGTTCAGCTGGAACGATGAACTCTGAGCTCAGGATGCTCTAAGCCATAGCTAGGTTGTGGAGAGGTGAAAATAGTAGTGCCAGTGATTCAGTTTAAATGGCTTTTCCTGTTTGGTTTTTGGTTGGTTGGGGTTTTTTATTCATTTTTGTTTGTTTGTTTACAGAAAGTAAAGCCATTTCATAACCATAGCAAAAAATCATGAGTCTTTAAAATGAACCAAGCAAGTTCGCTTCTAAAAATACCACAAAAGGGGATTTTCTATTTACTTATTACTGGCCAAGCAAAAATTCCAGTAACACTTTGAAATATTTTCATCAATATGTACTCCCACACCTTTGAAAGTTAAGGAGATGGGGAAAAAATAGTTTTTCTTTTTTTATTTTTCTAAAAATATAATAAAAAAAAAAATTCCTCCTCAAATTTTACTGTTTCTTAGAAAAAAGAAAATAACTACTTTGAGATAACTGTAAAAATTCTTTTGTATAAAATCTATTTTAAATTAAAAACTTGGGAAAAGTGTTAGCATTGAAATTGATAGAGATGGTATACACCAATGGATTATCTGAGGAATCAGAATGTAACTTCTTGACAAAACACACAGGTTTATATATTTTCCACGTATTTCAGATAAAAACCAATCATTTTTAAATTATTTACTATTACTTTTTATGTCTGTTATTAATATCACAGTAAATTACTGGAACTTGAGTTTCTTAAAATTTGATTGTCCACATTTTGTTAAGGTTCAGATTCTGGGGGTTTTACAGATCTTTTCAGTTTGTTGGAATGAGAAGATTAAGCAAAGCTTTGATTTCTAGCACCTTTCTCTTTCTGGTTGAGGAATTAAATAGCCTGAACTCTAATTGAACTCAGTGGGAATGAAATTAAAGCTCAATGAAAAATGAAGCCATGGCTCCCATGGTCACTGCAAAAATTTACAAAAAGAAGTTCCTATTCAGAACAAAACAACCCCAGTTAAAGTTTATGGTAAAGCAAAATATTTACATAATTCAGGTTGACTGAAATGCAACATTTTGGTGCATTTGTATATGAATTTTCTCAACAAAATAAAAGTCTTATTTAAAAGTTATTTAAAGCCATTAAAAATTATTCAACTGGCCCTTTCAAATGTTTACTTTTGAGATTTGAAGCAAAACTTTCGATAAAATACAAATACTTTCTCACTCAGGAAAGCTTTCTTGGGTTAAATTTGTGAGATAAACCTGTATGTTTCGGGGGAAAGGAAGAAAAAAGTTGTGCTTCAGATGCTTCAGAACATGTATTCAAAAACTCCTTATTAGTTATTTAGAGTAAAATTAGCACAGTACTTTTAATCAGTTCCACCATGTAGGTGAATATATTCCCTAATAGACAGATAGATAGATGGTTTTTTGGTTTTTGAGTCTAATGTTGTCTGGCAAACACATCTCATATAATGTAACAAATAATTATGGAAAAGGATCAGGAAGCTTTCTTTATAGCAGCAGAACCATAAATCATTCAACTAATTAGAAGTGCCTTCTTTCTTCTTAAAAGAGCTTTAATTAACCTAGTTTATATGGAAAAAATATACCCACGTTTTTTAAAAACTGAGGGGAAAGAAAATGGAAGCAATGTTGCAGTTTACAGCAGACGCATGAATACAATCACTTCACACTTTGACACAGTGGTTTGCCACAACGTGACCTACAACTACCTTGACCTCTCTGAAATCAACATTTTTGCATTGAAATGAAACAACAGACATGCCTGTTTTGATGTATGGCTGTGTGACATATTATAAATATTACATCACATAACCACAGAGGATGTCAATCAATAAAGAATTTTTTCAGACAGCACTCAATGAACCATGGGTTCTTGCTTCTGAATGGCTCCTTTAACATACTACTTTTGCTTAAATGATTAATAGGAGACATATTGTCAGAAAACATACTTAAAGTGAAAAACAGTAAACTGTAGAAATATCATTCATTTTTTAAGCAATTCTCCAGTGCAAATGTCCCATAAATTTACATAGAGACAGAACTATTAGACTCTCGTAAGCCGGATAGTAGGCATACCTTCCACTTCAGTGTGAAAGCAATAGGAAAATATTTTATTAAATCTAGGCTGCTCTACTTGGTGAAAACCAAGATGCTACAGCTTGGCTGGATTTAAAAGTTGAACCATGAGAAGGTGAAAGTCTTTAGGCTAATGATAACCTAGAAATCCTTCTCAAAAATTTGGACCAAAGAAAAAAGTATATGCATACCCAGGACAGCTGTGCTGCTCTTTCAACATACAGCATCGACGAGCAATTAACTGGTACATACAATTCATGCCACTCCTCAATAAACCTGCTTTTCATCTCTGCCACTTTGTATTGTTTTATACTAACTCCTCAGCACAGGTTACAGGAAGATAAAATCAGAGTTTTATTATATACCTCTGAATACTACAGGTGACCTGCTAATAAAAAGTAAGCTCAGGCTCTGCAATGTCTGCAGTGCGGTGAGACCACTGCTGCTTGGCCCAAACCTGCCCCAGATAACCATTTCCAGCTGATATGAAAAATGCCAGCACACAAAGACCGAAATCTTGTACCAGATACGAGCAAGAAAAAAGAAATCTATGAAAATGAGGTCACTTCAGAAGACATTCTTCAGAATGGTCACTTCAGAAGTTTTGGATCCATACTCAGCCTCATCATCAGTCACAAGTTTTTTGTTGTTTTTTTTTTGTTTTTTTTTAAAATAACCCTTGCAATCTTTAGCAACATTTCAGTTGGATATATGGAATTTTATCAGGCTTCCATATTAATTTTCCTGATGACCTTTTGTATAACCTAGTTTATTAAAATTACATTAGAGAGGTAGTTTGGGATTTTTATTCTTTTAATCTAAACACTAACTGCTCTGAGCAAAGCAGCACAGTATAGGAGTCCTTCTGTGTTCCTTAGTAGTGCCTTTATAACTACAGTAGACAAAACTGATTGCCATAATCAAATGTCAGCAGAAGACAATGCAACTGGCTATTTGAATGTAGGGATTTATTTTTTATTGACTGTCACCCTCGGTGTATGTAAATGCTGCCTTAGCTTGGCCTTAGAAAAGGCCATAAGCAGACACATAAGAGCACCTACAGTAAGGAAATCCTGTGCACACCTGCTCAACCCAAACATATGCTGTAGAGCACTGAAATAATTCTTGATATAGGATCCTTCAGAGTGATCTCGCTGAAATGCAGTTCACCAAATGCACATGTGTTTCATGGCAGAATATGCCACAATGCTTTCAGAATAGAGGAGATGCTTGTTTGAGCCCCTGAGTTAGCTTTAGTTCAATATTTTTCTGGTAATAAAATAAAGCTGGCATACCTTATCAAACTACATCAATATTGTGAAAACACTAACCTGTATCTCTGGTAGTCATCTTCATCCTTTTCTTTGCAGACGAGTTCATTTGGGCAGGCCATGTTTCCAAGCAAACTGAGATACTGCAGTGAGGGCACAACTTCAGCCAAATGGTCCAAAAGGCTTTCTAATTCTGTTATGTGTCAAAGGTTGTGGGTTAAGGATTCAATGACATTAATGAAAAAAGCATTTAGAGTTGCATCATTGCTGATTTAAACATACATTTCAATAACTGACAATCAAATTTAGTATGGCATTCGGGAAAATGTCACATTAATTGTTCCAAGGGCAAACAGGGATAAACTTCAGTCAGTTTTTTGGCACGGAATAAAAGAATTTGGCTGTTTTGTCATTCTTTTCTCCTCCTTTCTTTCCTAGGTGGTTCTCTACAAAACATTAAAACTTTGACAAAATGATGGATGCTGTGTGGTAAAATGGCTAGCAATTGCTGGAGCCATGAAACTTTTCCAGCATGGAAACAAACAGTTAGTTTCACAGCACATTCATCACTAATATATTCAGTCCACTGGAAAATAAGGTTTTTTGGTTTTTGTTTTTTTTTTTTTTTAAAAAGAGAGAAAAAATGTCAAACCACAACAACCCACTTTCACTCCCAGCATATAAATGCTTGAGTGCCACAGCAACACATTCTTAATTACTCAATTAGTATATGTGAATTAATGCTTCACTAAGTGGAACTTAAAGACTTTGGTGTTACAAGTAGTTTATATCTGAAGCTTTAAAGTCTTGTAAAGCATAATTTTCTTTATTAAAATAGCCTTATATTTTGGTGTTCATGAGGCTTTTTAACTTAACTATGTTCCTCATAAGAAATAATGATGACACGCCTTCGATATTGTAAACCAGATTAAAACAAACAAGAATAGAAAGTTAAACGGTCTTTTAACCACTGCAATATTGGAAATCACAGCTTCGGTTTAAGCATAATAACAATATTCAAGCATTTGCACCCTGTTGATTGACTAAATAAAGCCAATTATTTTGTCAAAGTGTAGTGTGACTCTCTAAAACTTGAACTATATGTTTATACTTACTTTGATTTACATGCAACAAAAAAGGTGTGATTCTCAAAAAAGATGCCATGCATATGCACGTAAAGAGTTTTCAATGTTAAAAAATTGACTGACTTAGACAACAGTAATAATTATTCAAAACCATTAAAGGGCATTTCATTGCTCTGGTTTTATCCACTCTTTCTGTTAGAGACCGCTACTATTGTTTTAAATCCTCAATTCACTTGCGTTGCTATTATTTATACTTGATTTATGTGTTTCTGTTATCTTTGTTATTTTTAGCTGATGGAATTTACTTTATTTCTTCACCTCAATATCTTAAGGGCAACAGAAGCAATACAGAAGGGAAAGAGCAGCTTCATTGTTCAAAATGTGGGTTTCCTTTTGTAAGTCTGAAATTTTATTTTATTTCCAAAACCACGTGAAGATCGTGCTTACAATTACTAATTTAACAGATTAAAATAAATGTATCTACACTCATAGTTAACGTCCCATAAGATCTGAGGAATCATACCCAAACGTTTTGCATGAGTGAGAAAAACGAGGGTTTGAAATTACTTCTATGAATTAATTAAAAAGGTAAAAAAGCTAACTTTTAATTTGGTAAAGCCATGCTATGGAATACTATATGCCAGTAAATAATCAACCAGACCCTATGAAAAAAATCTTATTTGATGAACTCTCAATCAAAATTCGGTGCTAATTCTTGTCTTCTCATACCTGGGCCCCAAGCTCATACAAACTTTTTCACAGCTCTATCAGGAAGTATGTGACTGTGACGGGAAGGTCACAAACTGTTTTTCCACACATGCTCAAGTAAAAAGCTTTTTAAAAATTTCCTAAGACTGCTAGAAAAGTGCTTGAATCTGGCACTCTCCCTCAGCCAGGAGAAACACTTAATTTCTTGCAGGATTGCTTACGTTGCAAAAAGGCTTCCTGAGAGAAATAGTTTATTATTACAAAAGACAGTTATTTCCATAATAGCAATCACACACAGGGGGTTAGCTATTGCAAGCCTTACATTGTATCTGGCCTTTTCCTATTGAAAAGGGGAGGGGGGGGAGAGGGGGAGGGTGAAGCCAGCCCCCAAACTTTTGGCTTCTTCTATGGAATAAACATGCAGAATTTTTGCTTGTCAATTCAGTAGAGCTTTTTCTGAGGTAGAAGCTTTTCTCCCCAACAATTTGCTGTATGTGGAGTATGACATATTCTAACTCTCATCAAATCTTACTTAGAATACATGATGATAAAGAGCAGTGTCAGCTTAGATCTGCAACAAGCATAAGACTATGCATCAAAGTCCAGTGGCAAGCACAAGGGAGAGACACGCTAAAAGTTTTGGGTAAATAACAGTAGTAATTGGGAAATTAGCATCTAGATTCTAATATCTCACATCTAAAAGTCTTAGTGTTGATTTTAGATGCAGAAACACTTCCCTTGAAATCATCCCAGGCAAGGATAGCCATGAATCACACACAGAACCACCTTGCAGTTCAGTGTGAGATTCCCCAGTTCTTTTCTTTGTTATCATTTCCTCATCTCTCTCTAATGAAGGTATTTAGCATCCTAGCACTACTTCAGTTTCAGCTGCAACAGAAACGTGCACAAGACAAACCCCAAGAATTGGACATAATTGCCTCAAAAGTTGAAGGTCACTAATTCACAGAAAAGTTGAAGCTTTGCAAGCTTAGACAGCCCAAAAATAACAGAACATCAGCAACGTTTGAGAACAACCAACCTGTGGCTTATGCTAGTCAACTTTCTTGTGCCAGAACTAGTAGTTATTTCACAAATAAATAAAAAAAAAAAATAAATTTCTATTCTTTAGGAGTCCAACTGTATTTTCTCATCCCACCTGGAAACACACCAAAAGACAAGGTACAGATTATTTTTCCAAGAAGCCCTACCACTTGCCATGACAGTTATTCTTTACAAAGCACATAGGAAAAAATGACATCCTGTTCAAATTCTCATGATTTAGAGTTTCTCAGAGATGAGTCATAAGTCATGGTGCACTTCTAGTGTACTGTTTTGTTAATTAGCATGTCATATACTTATTTTAATCACAATACTGAAACTATACGATGCCACCAAAACTGTAAAGTCTTTCTAAAACAATGCCAGGAAAATAGAGAGGGAGAAAACCAAAAGCAAGTCTATTGCCAGCTTCCTTTTCACGGTTTATTGTTGCAGCCTAAGGACTGCCATATTGGTGCAATCAGAGCCAAAGGGCTGCAAATCCTGCTGTGCCATTTCTAAGATGAATTTCAGGTCCGTTATCTCCAAAAAGGAAAACCACAATTGAATCCATGGACAGTGCCAGAGAATATATATTTATTTAAAGCTCTGTGACAACAGCCCTGAACCAATCTTTTTGAAGTCAGTGTCACTGGTCACCAGGTGAATACGTAACAGGGATGCAGTTGCTTATACTATAGCCTACACAGGTCTATGGAGGACCCTTGGCCTTACTTAATCTCATACAACTGGCCTTGGCCCATCGATCCAACCTGTCCAGGTCCCTCTGTACTGCCTTCCTACCCTTGAGCAGATCAACACTCCCATCTACTTTGGTGTTGTCTGCGATGACATCCTGTAGTTTGCATTAAAATTCTAGTGATAGTCAGGACTATGGTCCCTTACATATCCTTCAAGGATTAGTTCCAAAGTATTCAAGGCTACGACCAAGGAAGGACTTGGTGTGATTCCAAGTTAAACTGTCTCCAGGGAACACTATATTTGTAAACTCTGAGTGGACAGTACAATGTCACTGCACTTAGTCCATTTAAGGACAACCAGAACCTCACAAGCAGGGACAGCCACGCTGATGCTAAACTGTGTCTTCTGACAGGCAGCACGGTAAAAAGACCATCTTGTTCTACTTCTGAGAGGTTCTGTGGATTCACACAGAAACACTGGGTGAAGTCTCATGTGTTCTGCTTCTCCAGACCTCTGTATTCTCAAGTCTCTTTAGCTGTGTGCTTTCACTAGTTCCTCCAGCATAATTCCAGTGCACAGACACTGCATGAATCCATTAGAGACAGTAATATAAGATTTCATCTACTTTAAGTACTGAAGACTGCTACTGAGTACTACACAGACTCCATACTGTTTCCTCTCTTCCTGATATTCTTGGTATATTCCTGGCTGCTCTTCAGGGACAACTGCTAAGGCAAACCTATGGAGAAACCTCTGCTAACAATTTCAAAATTAAATTACTCTATATAATTCCATACAAATGATATCTTAACATATAACTGTCCAAAACCCCTAACTCATACATATTTTCTATCTCACTGCTCAATTACTTTCTGCATATACACTGAAGTATGCAAAAGAACTTGGGATTTCTTTCTGTAACCTTTTCCCCTGCCAGCAGTCCTTTTTGCTAGTCACACAATCCAATACATTGACTTTAAATGAAAAGTAACCACTCTTGGTCTCTCTCTCAGTGCTTTCCAAGTTGCTCTACCATTTTCTTTCGAGAAGTTCTCAGTCTTTTGAAAATTTTCGACATCCCACTTCCCCAAAAGAGTTGCAGGAAAGCTTTACTTGTTAATGACCTTCTGTGGTTACAGCTTTTGGAAGATCTTGGAAGCAAAGAGACAAAGTGAAGAGCAATCAGCTTTACATTTAAGACATATTTGAAACAGGTACATAGAGAATATCAGAAATACCAGACAGAATTCCAGACTGCATGTAGGAAGACCCAACCCTGTCATACAGAAGTCTTCTGCCAACTAACCATCTGTCATGCAGGTGCTGCAATCAACCTAACATTAAAACAGCTGGATAACACTTCTACAAGAGTCATAAATGAGCAAGGTACCTATATTTATTCCCATTTGAAACATTTGCTTCAATTAACTTCATCAAAAACACAATGTAGCTATCACAAACCATTCCACTGGCAAATAGCCTCAAAGCAGAAGTTACCGATTCTCCTCTGAATGCAGCGTGAAAAGATCTTTGCCACCTGAACGCTTTTCCATTAGAATGTGCTAGGTCTTCAAGGTTGGATAACCACAGAAATAGCTTGCAATATGCAAGTATATGTCTTTCCTTTCTCGATGTGCAAAAAGATGTCATGCACAGTCATTCCTATGCCATGCTCTGGCCTGAACTCTATCTGGTATGAAGATAGGGCCTTGAGATAAGGCCTTGTTTACCGACTAAAACAAAACCATTTTGGCCAAGAAAAGATAGGTGCAGCAGGGGTGGTAATTAACTAAGTCCATACATCTCATGGAGAGCTTCCTGCATATTGAATACCCCATTCTGCCTGCTGACACAGCATTAGCTTTCTCTGTGGAGCTGGAGTTGCCAGTGCTTTTAAGAGTATTTCAGAAAGCCAGTGGTTCCCAGGCTGAAGATTTGGAGATCAGGTATACTGGTAGGTATACAAATATGAGAAAAAGGAGAGATGTTTTCACTCCTACAATGAAATAATGTTTCTGGTTCTCTAGAGAGGTCCATCCTGAAACAATATGTCTCTTCTTTCAAAGTTTCGGTTTTGTTTGGATTTTTTTTAAACACTATTCTGCCCAAACTTTGTTCAAGGTTCCCAGGGAAACAAAATCAAGAATAAAGCAGCAGCTTGCCATTTTATTTTAAAGTTCTGACATCTGGAGTTGAACTGGCCTAAGCACTGCTGTAGAACATGATAAGGAATCACCTGGACTGAAGACTACTTCCCTCTTCCATAGATGCTTAACATAAGGCATTCACATTACTTAAATTTTACTTCAGTTACATTTTATTTTAGAAGAAAGGTTTTTGACTTATGCACTGCAGTTCTCCAACAAGCCATACTCAGATTTAGTTATATCTGCAATCGTGGAACGGAGAGCTCAGAAGTACATGCAGAAAGACCACTGTACCGTTTCAGCTTAGATCTTTGTTCAGTGGTGATAGGGATCTCTGCACAATAGGAGACAATTTATGTGTTTAATGTATTCATTCAATCTAAACATCAAGTCCTCAGCACTTAAAATAATGAGATTATGGCCAGACCAGGACTTCTAGGTCTTCAAGCATCTCAGAACAATGTAGAAACAAGGACAAAGGCAAAATAAATTATGCTCTACAGAGTTTGGGAGTTAAAGAAATCCATAACTGTTGGGCATTATGATAAGACCTCTGTGAATACAGATTATACCAGAAGAACTTACTTGTACATTCTTCAGTTGAGGTACTAGATCTATGCTGTTTTCAAAGACTCAAGAATATTTAATCCTTAGATCTGAACCACACAGATAACTCCTCTTGCCATAAGTAACGCATATACCATTATGGGCATTCTGCCCAGCTCTAGACTCTATGATGTCTAGACCACCTGGTCTAGTTGGGGGTGTCCCTGTGACTGAGGGGAAGTCAAACTAGCTGACCTTTGGAGGTCCCTTCCAGCCTGGATGATTCTATGTGAAATATTTTGGTTTTCCTCTAAACCATTCAAAACCTAGGCCAGATTCAATGTCTGCTTATTCAAGGCGAGGCTCGATGAGGCCCTGGGCAACCTGGTCTAGCTGGGGGTGTCCCTGCGACTGTGGGGAGGTCAGACTAGATGACCTTTGAAGGTCCCTTCCTGCCTGGATGATTCTATGATTCTACATCTACATTCAACACCTTTATTCTAAATCAATTTTGGTATCACTGAGTCGGAGGTATATAAGAACACATGCTAAATGGATGACCAGCTCACTAGACTGAGTAAAGAAACAGGGTTTTTACTTCAGAGAATCACGGATCTGGTTTGTTATCCAACACACCTATTTTGAAGTGAGGTGGTGAGCACTACATGATTTTCAGTGTACAGGTATATATATTTGACAAACTATCACTGCTGCCCTTTGGAGTAGCTTTAACAAATATTAAAAAGATTGAAATGTAAAGGAAATTGAAATGCCTGTACTGTATACTCCTACTGCAACACCAGCCATGATAGCACAGTGAAAAGCCATGAAACCTCACACTACTATAACACACACAGAGGAATAAATCTATTTAGAAGTTTCTTAACTGATCCTTAGTATCGAGTGGACACACTTAAAGGAGAAATGAGGCTCCCATTACAAGCATAGGTGATTGCAGTCAAGAGTTCGCCCTACAAAACCAACTTCCCACCTACCACCCACCCATCTTAGTCTTCTGCTTTCTCCCATCCTTTGTGTCCAATAGGGAAACAAAGATGATGTCTCCCACAGTAAATCAGATTTTTGTAAAAACAAACATATTATAGACAAGAAAAAACACGTTAGAGACATGTAAGCCAATAATGCATGACACTGATAACTATTCTTTATGTATTTCAGCTCCATAGACTGCATTTTAAAATATTTTTAACAGATCACATTACAGAAAAGCTGAAGCATAATAGTAGGAAACTGTTTTTAAAATCATTCTGCTTAAATTTGCTTCTTCCACTTCTAGTTGAAAAACTGGTAGTGGCCTAACCGTAACTGAAATACACAACCACTATTTGAAGAAAAAAATACTAGCTGATTCTTTTAAGCATTTAGCTGATTTAGAGATAAACTTTTCCATTTGTACAATGTATCCAGATATTATGTTAGGAGGGGCTAAATGTTATTTATACAAACAATGCCACCCAATAATTGAACCATGTAAAAGGAGTAAAAAGCTCTTATCAGGACTATCAAAACAGGATCTGGATCAAAATGGAGCCAAAATAAAAGGAGAGAAATACAAAGAGTACCATTAATATGAAGAGATACACAGGAAATATATGAGCTTTAAACTTTAAACTTCAACTCCATTTGAATTTCTGTTTGTATTCATTTCTCTCTCTCCATGGTTATGCTTGATAATATTCCACCAATCAAAGTTTTGTTTCAGATCAGTATTCTTTGCTCACTTGTGTCCCCTCTGTAGTACTGTCATACACTAACCAATCTTTCCTGTAATGTAGTTATTTTGTAAGTGATCTTTTTCAAATATGGTATCCACATTGAAGAGGGGAATCTGGAAGGCCTCCACGCTTCTGAAGACTGCTTTATCTTCCCTACAAGAGATTACTTTCCCTTAGGGCTCAAAATGTTAATGATGGAGAGCCATTGCTCTTTCTTCTCTGGGCAGTTTGTATATATTAGGTGTTTTGCAAGCATTTCTGCAACTCGTCTATTGAATTATTGGCAGCACACTACAAAACATATACATTTTTTCTATAACCTGAGTGGTTCAATACTTTCGGAGCTCTAACTTCATAGTTTTAAGATTGAATTAAAAAAATCCCAGGATAGAGCAAATCCTTCTTATTATGTTATCATTGACTTCGAGAGCTTACTCACTTGACAATAGTATTTTAAGTATGTCTGTGAGACCAGCAGAAACTCTTCAAAGAATACTACTGACAAGATCTTTCTTTTTTTTCACCCGGATTTTGTTCGCTGAGTTCTTATTCAATACATCTGCCCTCCCCTGACATTCCCCCAAAGGACAAATATACTCACGTGCCCTTGGGTCTTATGGCCAAATTTACATTTTATGCTTTGTAGAAGGAGATATGCTGCACGAGACACACCACCGCCAGTCACAACATCAACAAAAATATTCTCATACATTCTTCATCAAAGCATGCCCAGTTCAGATTTTTACCATGGCAGTAAACAATAAAACCAGTTAGTCAAATACAACCCCCAGAATCCTGGCATTAACCAGAAATCCAGCCAAATACCTAGAACAGTAATGATTGTTACTGCTTGGGAGACGCTCTTGGCAAATTTCCAGGGCCCCAAGAACAAAAGTTCCTCTGCTGATTTTTATTTATTTATAGAGTCAAAAATAAGTGCAGAAATCGTAGAATCTGCAGTTATTTTTATTCTCCTCAGTAGGAGGATTTTGCTTTAGTAGGAGGTAAATTGCTCTCTGTTTACATTGTCTGTAATAAAAGGCTGCAGTTGAGCAGCCTTATCCTCACACTGCAATTACAAGGAGAGGGCTTTCATGGTCTGTGTTCTAAGACTCTGCAAGCCTTAGCTGCCCTTTTGGCCACAATTTGATCACCCTTAACTTTTGTAAAACCGTATATTACACATCTTCCAGTCTCCAGAAGGGTCAAAGTATGGGAAAATTATTTGATAGTCTAGTCCATGCCCAGATCTTGCAGCTAATTAGCTTTTACAGACCATTATCTATAAGCCTACAGACTAGGGGGCTCTGATTCAGCAGAGTACTTAGGCAAATGCTGAAATATTTATTCTGAATAAACTTAAGCTGGCACTAACTCCAGGTGTATAGACAATTGACTGACTGGTCATGAACGGACTTAACTATCCATCTAAATACTTTATCGTATTAAGACCTTGATTTGTACAGCGTTTTATACGACTTTATACAGAGTTGGAATTCCAAGAATACAGTGACTTGCTTTTACTGCTGCAGTCGCACAGAGGATGCCAAATTGTGATATTACCAACTTCAGTAAAAGAGAGAAAGGTATTGCATTTCTTGGGGATTTTATTTTATTTCACTCTAATGTTTTAAAAGCTATTTAAAGTATAAAAATGCCATAGCGTTTCACTGCACTCTCTATTCCACTAGAGGTCAGCCTGCAACAGAACCCCAAGCAAACACGGGAACTGCTACACACTGGTAGCACTGACATTATTTTCTTTCTCTGTTTTATCTATTAGAAAGATTTCTTCAGAGCCATAACTTAGATCTCTCACTAAAATGGAGCAACAGGAAGATATAATGGTGCATTTCATTTATGAATGACCTATAATAAATTACTATGAAGTATTCCAGGTGCCAAAGGAGAGAATGCTTTGTCTGCACATGAACTATATTTCACATACTTTAATTTGGCTGACACATAAAACTCATTTGACATTTTGCAGGTATTTCTTTGAAAGGATATTTGGTTCTTGTTGAGCGTTAAGGTATGGAGGTGGGGTAACCTGGGTAACAGAAGGTCATTTCCGAGTAGATTGTTGTCCAAGATCAGCTCTTCCAAGTAACTGAATGTTTTCAGTCCTTCTAGTGACCTGCAAACGACAAAGGCAACAGGAAAAATGATACTCCACTAAATCAGGGAGGTCATTATGAGCTGAAATAAATATTTTAACCTTCCCTTTCAGGAGTGGGAATAGTTTTGGTTTGGGCCTGTCAGAAGAGTGAATGACAAGCATTAGTGGCAAGGGGAGTGCTGGCACTGCAACACATCCTTCACATGCTGGCAGGATGAAGGATGGGGGTCACTTAGTGAGTAGCCAGGATCCAAAACAAAAGGCTTCAGATATGGGGCCTGCAGGATGAATTTGTCAATGTCTTGTGCCTTCAGGCACCCAGCCTCGCCTGACCCTAACCTCCATTCCCAAGATAAATAACTCTGTCACAGTTCACCTTCATTCCCTGGACACAAATTTAAGTTGTCATCCATCATTTCTGCCAAGAAATATCATACCCCGCTAACAATAATAAATACAACTTCAAGTATCATTTCTTAGCAGTTACGTTACTTGCAATAATAGGAAATGGAGAAAGGAATTTTTTTTCCTCTTTATTAACCACTTAATATGCTTCTTGAGTCCCTACAAACAAAATAAAATGTTCTCTACAAAATAAAACACAGAATTACTCCAGACAGGAAAGGCATTTGCTTTCTTTTTAGAAGTTACTGTCCCACTGTCAAGCCACAGGTCAGATTGCAGAGCACAGCTTTAAAAAGGAGCATTTCACAACGTCGAATTGCACACGATGGCTTATAAACAAACAAGATTCTACAGGTATTCATTCCTCTGATAGCAAACTATAGGGGAAAAAAAAAAAACAAAACTAAAAATAATACTTTGGTACCTTATTAAGGCATCTATTCCAAACCTGATTCTTAATGCTTGCACATTCCAACAGGAAAAAGAAACCCACACATTAATCAACTAAGACACATGGTATATGGAGCATACGCACAGACAAGCATTCACAGCTCATTCACCTACCAGACACCTAAAGATATGCTGAGATTGCATGACTTGACAGCTGATCTACTATGCCTACCAGTGGGGAGATCATCACTGTATCTCCTGGCTGTTTTATAAAATGTGATGAATAAGGGAGATGCAGTCTATACTATTTATTCAGTTTCCAATGACATTTATACTGAGGGGATTTCCTCACCCTCCCCCCAGTTTTTGGCAAAGATCAAAATACAGCCAAGGGCCATGTAAGAGAGTTCTACAGGCACTGCTACTGGAGGAAAATGCAAATATTATTAGAAAGTATGTGGGTTTCACATTAGACAATTTAGCATTCATCCATCCAACAAACACAAGATACGGCTTTTGTAGATGCAACTTAGTGACCGCTTAGAAATCGCAGTTAGAGGGTTCAAACAACCAAAAGAAATCAAGTCCGTGACCTTTACACCGGGTACCCTACACTAAACTATGAATATTCAAGTAACATTTGCACAACACTGAAACAGTCTATTTCAGTCCAAGGACTCCAAAGGGTTCACAGTCTGTTGACTCGGCATTCTGAAAAGGAGGTACAACTATTACTAATGCCATTTTGATGCTGGGCAGCCAGACCTGAAGAAAATTTGCCATGCCTGCACCCTGTGGCATTATCTATATTGGTACAATGCACCAAGACTACCATTTCTGAAGCTGAAAGAACAAAAGCCTCTATTATAAACAACCACCCCAGTAACAGTTGCACTTTCTGCACTTGCCTTTAAGAAGCTTTTTGGGGAAAAACTCAATTGAGGCTACGCAAACCGTACGCAGTTAAGAGCTGCGCTAGCACACTGCATTCAGCTCACTATTTCAGCAAAGGGTCGCAACAGGCTTGGCTTTGCCACAGTCAAGATCAGAAGAGGGATCAGCAAACATTCCAGACAGTGCTTTTCCCCAAGTACCTTTAAAAGGCAAAATAACCCAGAGGAAGTAGCAGTGAGTTTATCAAGCTGTTATGAGTTTTCATTGCAGTTTATTTGACAAACCTTGTTTAGCAAATTCCCCTTAAATACTCTTTATTATATAAATAGTGGATTATTTCCAAACCTCGCATTTCAGTGTAAGACTTTGACTTGGCAAAGGAGTTCAGAGAAGGCCACCTCCTTGTCAACACCACAGAGCCTTATGGGACCTTAATAGGTCTTTTGTGGAAAAAACATTGTTTGGGCTCTGGTCAGTGTCAGCATCAAAATACACATTGTTCCTGAGTTATGTTATGCAAATATAATACTCTTATCATAAGAATCAGCAAATGGTTGGCAACTGGCAAGGAGAAGAAAGCGCACATCCAAAACTGCTGCAGGGGAGGCATAAAACAAAATGACAAGCCATGAAGCGGGACAAAAGGCCTCGGAACACTAGAGGGAGTTGCCTATTGAAACAGCCTTTCTTTCACCAGCCTGGGCTGAACACAGGGTACTCGTTTCATAGATAGGCAGAGAAAATTGTGCGCAAATCTCCTTACACCTGTCTGGTTTTGATAATTTTTTGCCATGTAATGTTATTAGCTGCCCAGTTAAAAAGGAGCCGTGTTACACAGGGGGTTGCTTATTAATTGTTGTTTTCATGTCATCAGAGCTGTGTGCACTTGGTGATTTAATCACCTAAATTCAGAGTCCAGGGAGATGGGAGGGGCCACAGTACAGAGAGGGTGTAGCCATTAACATAAATTTACATCCATATGTTATTTCGCTATTCACAGAATACTTATTTTTTCATCCTAAAAAAAATAAAAATAATAAATTGCACCAAAACAAAATTGCTAAAACAACTGATAGAGAACCAAAAAAGGAAAAGACGTGTGCTATCATTCAGTGATTCTCGCTACTAAATTCAAGGCAACCATCTCCACCATCACCATATATATGGAAACATTGCCCAGCAGTTTTACTCTACAATTTAAAAAAATTAAGTACAATCCACACAATAGGTTTTATGGTGCAAATGTCAGCAAGTCGCATAACTTTTATGTGCCTCAATTTCCCATGGGCAGATGGGGGATAAGACAGGATTGCAATTATAAATCGGTATATAAAAAGCACTTTGGCAGAGTTGAGGTAGGAATCAGAAATAAATATTGGCATGTTTATATTTAATTAGGGTGAGGCAGTTATATTAATGTACTCCAAGTATTTCCTTATAAGCCCATTATAGGAGTGGCAAGGAGTGCATAGCGTAACACACAAACACCCTAAGAGATGAGTATAAAAATAGGGAAATCACAATTTAATCTGTGCTGTTTTCTCATAGTTCACAGCAGGAAAAAAAAAAAAAAAAAGTCTCTCTGTATTAATATATTAAAGCAAACACAATTTTACCACTACAATACAACCAGCACTGAAGGGGCAGTGGCAGTAGCTGTTTTCCCTAGCTCCAAAAGGCTAATAAACATCGCAAAGGGGTATTGCAGGTTGCTTTTCCCTGCTCTGATGACATGAAAGCTGCCCATTATCTCACCCACAGGTACCATCTCAGTTACCTCATCACAGGGCTCACACTCTGCTCCCAGAGGAGAGCAAGTGCTGCCAAGAGATTTCCATTGCAATTTCCAAAGTCACATCAAACCGACAAAACATCACAACGTATTCAGCGCTGCCTCATTCAAACAGAAAAAACTTTAAGTTTCCACTGTAATTAACCCTATCCTCGTTAAGATAATTATGATCAAGCTCCCTGTCACAGCTAATATCACAGCATCATTGCCTATGGCTCACGCTTTGCCCTCATTAGCTTACAAAAACACTGCGCTAAACAGGAAACTGACTCCCTCTGCAAAATGACTTAAGATGTTCTGTAAGCAGACAGTAAATAATCCTTTAGAATACAGAGGTCTCACAAATGCCATTTTATCCAAGTCCTTCAGCTAATCAGTATGATTTCTTCCAGCTTTCTTTAATTCACTCATAGTTTGTAACAAAGTTTTAATCGCAGAGGAATGTCATGGCAGAGAGATTTTTTTCCCCCCGCTATGTGTATGCATGGCAATTGTCAACTACAGTATCTCATATGGTCCCTCTGGCCTGACAGGGATTTCGTTACAGTGAAACTGAAGAGCAGCTCTTCATTTTGCTAACATTTGACAACGAAAACAGAAGATATTATAAATGGAAAAAAAAAAAAAAAAAAAAGTAGAAGCTTCTCAAGTAATGGACAAACATTGATACTCTGCAGTTGTCCTTGTCTGGAAGAGCAAGCTGTTCAGAAGTATATGCTGAAAGTGTTCCTCACGTTTTACCCCACCCCTCCATTAATAAGACAGCTGCCTCATATCTAATGACTTTTTTCCTCCTGTTTAACAGGAAAAGCGAGAGCAGTTAACAATATGTAAATGAGAGAGTTTGGCTTTAGCCTTGAAATTGATTTGCACTCTGTTGACAAGAGATAGCCATTACCAGAAGTTAAAGGCAGAGCTGTTACAAACCAAGTGCTTTTTAAAATACCTTTTTTCTTGCCTTTTACGTTTTAACAGATTAAAGGAGAGCAGAATCAACATGAGAACCCTAGCAGTAGATAATTTTGGTATTTAAAGAACAGAAATGTAATTTCTATTTCTCCAGCACCTGCCAGCCTAGGAGCACAAAGCAGTTGTGGTTTTGGTTTTTTTTTTTTTTTTTTTAACATTAATGAATTACTCTTCAAAAACCTGCTGAGCTTAAAATTCCATTTTGTAGTAAAGCAGAGAGAGGTTAAGTGACTAACGAAAGGTGACCTCCAGCAATTTTCTAAGAGACAAGAAATAAAACCCAGAGCTCCTGACTTCTAGTCCTTTGACTTAACCTCACCAAAACAAAACAAAGAGCAATAAATAAATGCTATATATATAAAAACATAAGATAGATGTGTAAGTTTAGATTTTTCATAATTCCCTGGGAATGCAAAACATCATTTCACTTTTACTTGCTTTGATTCCTGTTCAATTTTAAAGTTCATCTAATCTAAAATATAGCAGACGAATAAGGGGAAAAACCCAAGCCATTTCCAATTGTGTTCTGCTGGTGGAAAGGGTTACGTGAATCTTCTGTGCAAACTCCCTCAGGCTCAGACCTCTGTCAGAATTCTACTTTCTAATTTGCTTTGGGGGGTTCTGCTCTAAACACACCTCTCACCTGTAAGTACAGAAAAATATCAATATAAGTATTTTATACTCAAATATATTATATAAATACAAACAAAACCCAAAAACCTTTTTAAAGAAAGTAGTGTAGATACAATTCAGTTCAAATTCCAGGAAAAAAAAAACACTCTCATTACTATAATCCCAAAAACACTGCCAATCAAATGCTTATGTATTTCCTGCACAAAGAGAGAGTAAAGGCAGATACACTACAAGTAAAGCATCAAAAAAAAAAATGACCTCTACACTATTCAAACATAATAGTTTTTCTTTTGTGCAGTTTTACTCAGTGCTTATACCCATGTTTCTGCATGATGATCTGTTTACCAAAAGGTAAACAGAATGCAGTGTGCAATGGACAGCCTGACATGGCTTCTGGACCAAAGCAGAATACAAAAGAAAAAGGTGACCCAGAGAAAGTCAAAAAACCCTCTAAAATATCTAGTGTGGGCCAGGCCCCATGTTAGCCCAGACAAGCCATAAAACAGGAATCACAGAATTCTGTTCAATCTTACCGATGTTTCCAAAACATGAAATGTTTTGTGTTGTCTAATATTAGAGGGAACGTTAGCATTTTGCAGACTATCTAGAGGTAGCATTTTGCATCACTTCCAGCCATTCTGTTCCCGGCTTTCTGTTGCTAAGATATTAATATCTGGAAGCAACTCTTTCAAGTAAAACTTAAGGCAAGTCTGTGAATATGGTCAGCCACTGAGAAAATGTAGAGAAATGAATGAACGGAATCATTCAACACCTGGGAAGATCTCCATAAGAGAAGATTAAACCTGTGTTATGAACTGGATCTACAATTAGTTCCTGAGTATTTTCATATAAAGGTCATATTAATTTTCAGACATATAAATACAAATAAATAAATAATATTTATTATATTACGATAAAACAAATATCCATCCCTCATTTTTCACTTTTCCTTATACACTGAAAACATACAAGACCATTTGGGACACTATTACCAAAACTGGGATGAAAAGGTCTTGCAGGATGATCATGAACTAAAGCTATTCAGAACACTGAAATGGGTGTGAGTGATGAAAACCCAGAATCTTGATCTGGTTTTTATAGTCTTGTTCTGAGTCTTATGCAGCAAATTCCATTGCTTAAAACAACCAAACCAAACAAAAACAAAACAAAACTCCCCAAAATCACCCACAATCAACTCAATCCCCACAAGTCTCCACCCACTCCAATTCTCAAGAAAAACACAAACAGGAGTAAAGGCAATAAATAGATACGCAGAAAGACATGAGAGGCTGCCTGAAATCTAAGTGTTAAGTTCACAACATTTCAAACCCTTTCCTACCAATTATAAAACAGACATGTGGATTTTCTTGAGAGATATTTTGCTATTAAGCAGCAGCTCCTCAAATGATGGAATTATCTGAAAAGAAACAACACAAATTTATGTCCTCCATCTGTTGAAGCCCAGTTGCCCATAATTCCTCACAGGCAGCAACAAAAAACGGGCACTTGCAGAAGGTGAATCAGATCTTCAGGTGAGGCTCAGTGAAGTACATACATTTGGGAGGGATGAACATAGTCTATTTGTCCAAAGTCTTGCAATGATATTAGAAGAAATTGCAACCTTAAGGTAAAATGAATTGTTACAGCTGTGCTCCATACCGGTGGATTATTTACCTGGTAAAATAAACTACAAATTCCCATTACAGTTTTCAGTACCTTACAGAAACATATTAGAGTCAACCACGCCGTCATTTAACCATCATTCAAGCCTACCAAGACTCTGGTCAAAATAAATAAATAAAGATATTTGCCTGGCCCAACTCTACCATGAAGCAACCTGACTGAGAGGGGTTCAATATCTCTTCTAATGAGCCTCTTAAAGTCTCAGATTTCACTGTGTGTATTTAATATAGCTCTACTCGAGAATAGACCATTAATACAGCTCAAGCGTTATCCTTCATATTAGGCTTCTTTTTGCTTCAGTTTTTATATTACATCTGTAGGATTAAACATGTCAAGATTTTATATGATATTACTGTTACAATTTTTGTGTAAATTTAAATAAAACGACAATCACTGCAATACTATAGCCTGTGGCAAGGCAGTTTTCAGATAAGCCACATAAAATATCTTAAAATAATACAAAATGGATCAGAAAGTGAACTCTTAGTCATCTAATGATCGAAGAAGTATCATATAACAAAATACAGTTTGCAAAATACAGCTAAAAATTACCGAGCAGAGAGCAAGTGACCGTATCCATTCGCATTCTATCAAAGGCCATTCTGGCAAAACCACCACTAGGGAAGTCCCTGCAGTTCTACGGATGCATCGCTTCACTAATACTCCTAAGTATGGACAGAAGCATCCTTCTGCTAAAACTTCTTGACAATATTTGACGAAGAATAACAGAGTTAGAGGATTTAAGAGAATCAGACTTGGATCTGAGTGTCTCACTTTTCTTTTCCCCCAATCTTAACAACAAATACAGTCCTAATAAAACATAGCATTTAAAAAAAAAATAAAAAGCCAACTGCCATTTGCTGAACTGGAGAGAATTCAAAGAAGTATTAATGATTAGAAATAGCAAAAGAACAAGTCAGAATGTACAAAATATAAAGCTACCTGTTTAAAAAGAAAAAAAAAAAAAAAAAAAAGAGAAAAAACCCTAAAACCCCATCATGTATTTATTCTTAAAAGCTCCTCTCAGCTCTATGTGCCAAGTTGAGAACCTATTTATAAACCCTCTAAAAACAGTATTATAATGGAAATATGAGCAAATTCAAGTGCAAAGGCAGTGCCATAATGAAAGCTTTACTGTATCTTGGATCAATCTGTCACTCTGCAATTCAGATAGTAACCTGACCCCTCCCCTTTTTGCACAGAGAAGGGGGGGTAACAAGCCTATGGAGTGAGTAGAGTAAAGCCCATTTCGGCTACTGGAGTTCAGTGAGAAGGGGGAAAAGAAAAGTAATTTTTCTCCCATCTTCCACAACAACCAAGGCTGAGGATTGACAAGCAAATTGACGCACTGCTCAGAGGGCAAAAGATAAATGTTTGATGAATTGGCCATTGCTGGAGGAGTGATGGGCTTCATATGTGCATAATGGACTAGCTGCCGTTCAATTCAGATTGCCTGCCAAGATAAGAAACCATAATGAATGGACCAAGCACAGCCTGTGCCATAAGAAAGTATAATCTGACTAGTTTTAATAAACTTAATAAAAAAGATGA
This sequence comes from Pedionomus torquatus, assembly GCA_013398155.1. Classification (NCBI taxonomy): domain Eukaryota; kingdom Metazoa; phylum Chordata; class Aves; order Charadriiformes; family Pedionomidae; genus Pedionomus; species Pedionomus torquatus. The sequence goes on from VZRU01016244.1 coordinate 23,460, forward strand.
AGCAGAGAGAGGCAAGGGGACTGGCCTTTGTGACCAGCTATAAGAGGTGAGAACGACTAATAGACTGCTCAAGCACGGTAGCAGAGAATTGTTAATGGACGTAACACCAAATCTTTCAATGTTAAAGGACATCTCTAGAACAACTTAAAATCACAGGGATCTACATATGTGCATACCACAGACACACAGACACTGTAGTACTTGTTACATAAAAAATACATGGCTGTTATATGCTATTTCCTTCTACTACCTACCCTGCTTTGTCTCCCTGACCTGCTTTGTCCCTTGCCACACGGTATCTTAGTCTGTACCCAGATCCACACAACACATTAATGGTTTTACCAACAATTCCCCAGAATCAAAATAACCCTGTAATTGTAACCCAACAGAATTCAGGCTCAATTTCCAGCTGGAAGGTTTTGACTACACAACTGTATCGCTAAATTTCACTGCCAGTGGAGAAAGATCTTTTACCATCAGATGGGTTCACACTTGAGGTACTTTCATTTGCTTTTACAAGCTCAGTTTCCACCAAATATGAGAAGCTTGCCGGCACAGTTATAGCAAATCACACCAAAACCTTTCTAGCACAGACAAGGCTAAGTTGTCAGCAAGAGTCATTTTGGTCTGGGATTTGCTATGTTGGATACTATTCCCCATCTGTACCCATAACCTCTACGTTCCAACCTTTTGCAGCACCAATCAGAGCTATAAAAAGACATTAAAACCAAAACTCCTATAATATTTTACTGTACATGAGTACATAAGAGTGTAAAGTCTGCTAATCACCACCATTTTCACGGTGGGCAGCATAAACACACAGGGCCATTTCTGCTTTTCCTTTCTCGTTATTTAGCCACACGAATAACAGTGGCTCACTTTCTGAAGCTTACCAGACATGGATACCTGAATCTGTGACTGAAAACACTAAAGGAGTCAACAAGAGAAAAACCAGCCCTGACGTTTCAAGCAATGGGATTAGACCAACAATCTATTTCTTTGTGAAAAATCAAAGGGCAAGAACACACCCTCGTATGTGCATATAACACACAGTACTTGGCCAGGCAGAAATGTTCCTCCCTTTATGTAGAAAAAAAAAAAAAAAAATGAAAAAAGAGGAGGATTGCAGAAAGATCCTCTTGACTGAGGGCAGCTAGAAAACATATTATATAGAATAACATCATTGTTATGCATGTTTGTTTTCTTGTTCTTCCTTTTTTCTTTTGATGATGAAAAATAAATCAGGAGATATAAAATAGTCTGCCCGGGTAAGTATTCAGATTACCACCCCCTTGATGTCAGTTATGCAGCCTGTGTCATATTTTAAACAGAAATGATTATATGCAAAACGGATGTCTAGTTTTCAGTATAAATTTTATCCAACTGCAAATGGAAAGTAACTCATTATCAAGCAGCTCAGTAAGGCTCCCACTACTGAAGAAAATAAAGTTTTACGACAAGAGGGTCTCTCCTCTCTCTCTCTTTCTCCCTGTGAGTGAGAAAGTGAGTGCAAAAATAAGACAGAAAGGGAAGGCTCAGGAGTGCTGGGTGAATTATAGACTGCCTCTCAAGATTCACAGCTCTTCGTGGTAGGAGGTTAATATTCTCACATGTCATTAGGTCTGCTGGCTCTACTGATGGCTCATTGAATCAGGCAGCAAATTATTTCCTCATGCTGCAGAGGACACCACACTTCAAAGGGAAGGAGCCAGGGTCAAGACGGCTCTCCAGTTCGATTAATGAGTTGGGATCAGCAGAGGTTGCCTGTAGGTAAGAATGTGACTGAAGCTTTTGACAAAGCTGACTTTTTGAACAGGACTTGACCCAGGCCCCTTGCTCCCCTCCCCACCAAATTTTATTTCCAACATTTGCCTCTGACTGACCTGCTCAGGCCTGTTGGGATAGTTTTGACCTCCTCAGTCTTTGTTACCAGACACAGGAGCTGTCTGCCTGTATTTGATGTGTCTCTCCCTAAAGGCCACATCAGCTTATCCGGGCTCATCAGAATATTTTAGAACTGCACAGCAAAATAAGATAGAGTAGACTCATGTTAAATTTTTAATTTTCTTGTGAAATTTGTTGAAAAGGGGGAAGGAGAAGACAAAAGATATTTCAGTTTTCAGTAATAATAAGAAAGATTTCTAAATGCTGTTAAATGTAGAGAACACAAAAATTATTAGAAACCTATGACTTACATACTAAAATGATGGGAAAGCAGAAAATACATGTTTCTGCTTACATGGATTTGCTGACTAAAATATTCTTAGCAAATAATGCATTGTATAGACTATTCCTCTAAAAAACTGTTATTTGTATTGCCACAGTAGCAAGAGATTAGAGACAATTAAAACTTAACAGCCACTGCATTCATCTCTTTCTCATTCATCTCTATGGTATCCTCAGTTTGATATCTCTGAAATATTTTAATGCATATTTAAATAGATTTAATAAAGTACTGAAGTTAGATTCATGGCATTAATGTTTATTGATACAATCTACTCAAACTGCATGCTTTCTCAAATAAATACGAGTAACTGAATCAACATGTAACCCACTGCTGGTAAGCTTCCAAAAATCACAGTTTCTGATTACTGGAATGAAAGTTCTGTCAGTTACACTAAAAAAAAACTGTTCACACAAGCTTCTGAATTTGCTATATATTTAAATTTTGTTTCAATAGTATTTTACACCATTATGTTTCTGGAGCAAGGATCTAGGTCGTCCTTCAATATTTATTTTAATCACAGTACAACTTTTAATACCTTCTTCCCAATCACATGTTACATACTTAGTTCATAGCATGCTTTTAAAAAAAAAAAAAAAAGTTAAGGTAAAATATCAGTCCAGAGATGTCCAAGGATAGCAGAAAGCAATTGTTCTAGCTTTGCAGGTTGAAGCTTTATGTTAGAACAGGTGCCTGAATCGGAAAGCTACATGTCTAGCTTTGAAATTAGAACATTTTTATTTTAAAATGCACTGAGCAAAAAAAAAACCAGAATCTGGGACATTGGTACCCTAAGAAGATCAGATCACTTAGGTGCCGTAATAACAATTTAGGAAATTTAATTTTTGGTGTGTATTTAAAAATCTTTTAACAATCTCCAAGAGTAAGACTCTAAGTAAGATTCTCGTCTTTACTCTGCACTCAAGCCATTATTTGCAACAGACTTCCTTACAGTAACCAGCATTAAACCCAAAAAGTTAGCGAATAGATTATCAGATCTATAAAACTTAAGATAAAAGCATACAAGATCTATGCACAAGTGAGCCAAATAAGAACAAGTAGAATCCTTTCAAGGAGACTACCCAACTGCTAAACAGCCCGTCTTCCACATGGATGTGCTTTTCTCTAAAATGCAAGTATACACAAGCAAGAGACAACTTTTTCTTTTAAATATGTCTGTGCAATCTCCAGTGAATTGTACAAGTGGAAGCTTGCAGAAAAGCCATAAGAGGGGAAACACTTTTTTATGGGCTCGTTTAAACAAAGTAATTGTGTTACTGGGTCTGACATCAGTGTTAACACGATGTCCTGTTTCATCTCTTTCTAGAAAGCGACCAGCATACAAGAGATCATTTGTGAAATGTATATACGTGTCACGTATCATGCTTAGCAGGAAGATACCAATCTTGTACAGAAGGACAAGTCCAGCTGGAGTGGGATGTAATCAGCTGGTTTGACACTACTAGGGAGAAAGAGGAAATAGTTGTGTTCAGGGCAAGGAGGAGCCACACAGAGGATATAGAACAGAGAATCACCAACAGTTTCCAAACATGGTCACCAAAGTTTCTGGCAACAGTACATCAGAGCTGATGGCAGGACTGAGAAGATGCATTGCCGAAACACCTGAACCCAAAGCAGTGCCTGCTGGAATTCATTCCAGGAATCTTAGAGAAGATGGATATGCAAAGACCAAGTTTTGTATTTGTCCTTGTTTCTATTCCTAAAACTAAAACTTTCAGTTCAGTCTTAGTAAATAAAACTTTGTTTTGCTTTCAGGCGTATCTGGTGTTTGAGGGGAAGGTAGTACCAATTACCATGGTACAGTGTTTCTAGAGAAGTAACAAATGTAAATAAAGACAAGAAGAACAAGGAGTCCTGTACCTAACTCAAGATGAAGGCCCAGCTGCCATGAGTACTGGTTTATACCAACTTGGATATAGTCCATGTGGGGAACTGTCAGGGCAATTATGGAGTTTGGGAAGGAACTTGTAAACTCATAAATCACCCTTGCAAAGAGCAGAAAGCAGGGAAACACCCCATGACTTTGGGGAATCGTTACCACACACTGTACTCAGTCAAACACTGCTGCATGATAACTGCTCAGGACTAATTGTTTGTACAGCTTTTCTGTCACTGGGTTGTGCAGCAATGCTGCAAAGATTTATATATGAGAGATTAAATTCAGAGATAAGCACGTGCTCATATCTTTTGGACTTTTGCTTTAACATATAATCTGTTCATTAAATTTGTTTATTCTAATAGAGGGAGGCTTGCACCTCAAATTCTTGCAACATGCATTAAAATTGTTTGCCTAAGTGTTTACATAAGTAAACAATAAATGCATGGTCAAAACCAAGTTATTAGTTTAATGTTCATTTTGGTTTTATTTGGTTTATTTTTGCCGTTGCTCACATTATGCAAAATAACGAGTAATATTAACACATTACCTCAGCAATGGAAGCATGTGGTATTTAAAAGTGAAAAGTATTTGGTCAAAATAAGACTCTAGGGTTCAGCTTCTGAAATCACAAAGTTTTTTACACTCTGAAATGTAAGCAAATAAAATTTCCTAGAAATGTACGTGGTAGACAACATACATTTCTTCACATTCGTACATAATCTAAGAAAAAAAAAAAGGAAGATGCACATGACAAAAATGGTAAATAGTCTCCTCCAGTTCTCCAGTTAACGTCTTCCATTTCTACACACCGAGTGTAGATGAAATTGAACCATAGAAACCACTAGCAGAGAAAGATGGCAGCTAACATTCTTACAGTCCAAGAGGATGGACTAGAGAATCTATGACAAGATTTTTTTTTTTATTGTGTTTTTTCCTCTTCAATCCCTAAAATTAATAAATTTATCTAAAATCTGACTTGGAAAGTATAGTCCAGCATAAATCCCACCTTCCAAAGATACACAACTGCATATTTGATAGGCTAGGGAAGAGGAAGATGATGATGATGATGAATGATTACCAAAACACAAAACGTATCAATACATTCTCAGTTGGTTACTGTCCTTATACATATTCAAATGCTTTTCACACCAGACAGCAACACAAAAAGTCCTAAGATTACGTTATAGAGTAAAGAGACTCTATTGTCTCCTCTAGCACCAGTTAACCCTTGGTTATCTGGTCTAGCACCTTGGGTTCTTTATGAGCAGCTTCACAAGGACAGTAGTCCATGATGGAGCGTTCTGACAAGAAAGAGCCACCATGAAAAACAACTTAGCACTACTCCCCTACACTGCCCTGGAAAGAGGCTCATGTCTCAGTTCAGTTCTTTTTCCATGCCCAAGAAAGAGATTCAAAACAAGTTTCTCCACAGCACGTTTCAAGACAGCTTCCACAGATTAGGGAAAAGAAAGCAACAGGAAGATAACACTGAACTTTGATATCTGGGTTTTTTCATGTTTTACTGTCATTCCAAGGCATACAAAGCCTACAGAGGGACAAAAAGACTTTATTCAAAAGAATGTTATTTAAAAATCAACACTACTTTCTATCACATCAGAATACAATCAAACACCTTAAGAATCTGAGGTTGAAGGCTGAATTACAAGCACAATAGGCTAGTAGCAGAGGATGTGCTGTTACGTACACTGTCAAACAAGTCATATACACACTTAACACATTTTGAATATAAAAATGAAATATGGAACTCAATAAAGTATGTATTTCAAGGCTTATTTCAATCTTCAGTTGCTGAATAAGAAATTTAAAGGTCTAACCCAGAATAGAGGCCGGATTATTTGTGTTGCCACCGCTTCCAGATTTTTAGTCCAATTACCTGCAAAAAATAAAACCACGAGTAGCTGCAATTTACTATGCTTGAATCCTCAGAGCGTAAATAATATAACCTTTTGTACAAGTCAAATTAATAAAAAACTCAATCCTGCCACTTCACTGAGTATAGATAACACTCAACTGCATGAGTCGAACTGTAAACCCAGTGTCACCTCAAGGTGCATCTACCTCCCACTCGACACAAGGGCTGGGCCTGGTGACGTGGAGATTCCCGGGCACAAATTTATCCATTTGAAGTCTACATCGCAGCCATCAGCCTATCTACAGCCTAAGCCATCTGCTCACTCTTTTTGCTCGTAGAGGAATTTGATGACAATTAGATTTCTGAGGAGCACGTAATCTACTCACGGCACAAAAATAAAGATGTAATTTACCTCCCACGTGATCGTGTGAACCCACTTGGAGCATTTTGAAAGAAAAGAGAGAAGTGAAGCATCACAGCAAGCATGCCTATGAATTCCTTGCTGACGCAATTAAACAGTTTGTTTCAAAGAAAACCCACACAACAGGCCAAACAAATAAACAAATAAAAGAAAGAAGGCTCACTCATGGCATCACCGGATTTCCAAGTGCCACCACAGTGGCCACCAGTCCCCGCGGCCGGTCCCTCCTCATTCCCTGAGACCACATCAAAGCACCTTTGCTGCCTCAGCAGCCTTCTGGAGAGCAACTTCAGCCACTTCGGGAAAAGAAAAAATGGCTAAAGAAAGGCTTGGACTTAAAACATTAGAAGAAATAAATTGACAGGATTTTGTCTGGAAACCTTGTCTAGTCCTTACTGAAGGCTAAAATAAACTTAATTTTTGTTAAAATTAAAGCAAAAATTAAATCATCTTATTATGTAATTGGAACTAGGCCTCAGGCGCTAGCAGTAAAGAAGGGATTAAGGCCTCCACCACCTGGGTTGTCATTCTCATGGGCCCCATTACCACCCCCTTATTCGTTTTTATAGCCAACAGATTAAAATGCGAGTGCCGCAATCTTTGATCTTTCACTTGCTGACACAAATCCTTTCAAGCCTCCAACGTTTTCTGCTGAGGTAATTAGTACTAATTAAAAGGTTTCCAACAGCCTTTGCTCTACTTTTTCCCTCCGAAGAAATTGCTTTTACAAGTGCCTTCCATCTTTGAAATGTATGCATCGTTCACTTTCTTCTTTATCTGACTTGCAGAGATCAAGTAGATTAGTGACTCCATTATTTCCCAACACAAAGCCAAACAACAGGTTTTTACTATCTCCCTGACCTGTTGAGGTGCAGGGTTTATATTCAGAAACAAGCGCCTCTGCTTGTATTAAAAGACAGTCCAATTATGCACTAACAGACACAATGCAGGGTTTCTACATTTAAGAACGGACATCATTTAAAGATGCAGTGTTTTCTCAGAAGAGAGAGAGGCAACCGTTCACTAATCAAACTGACAAGTTGTAGGACTAATAATAGGTCTTGCTTTGTTTTCTTTACTTTTTGTGTGTTTGTGTATCAGGCAAGACACAACAATTTCTTTCTCTTCCCCCCTTCTCCCACCCTTTCCTCTCCTCTCCCCTTTCTTCCCAAATTTTAATGATTGATTCACATTTGCTACTTAAAAAAAAAAAAAAAAGTTTAGGAAGTACTGCCTTGAAAGATTTTGAAAGCACAGAAAGTCCTGTCTGAAAAAGTTTTTGTTACTATAATTAAATAATGTGTCCTGCTACAGGCAAACCAATGGCTGGAAAAATAATTACTGAGATGAAAACACTGTTTTATAGTATGTCTGAAGTACTAATGAAAGTCCAAGATTAAAAAAAGTTAAAAGCTGCAGCAAAAAGGAACAATACTTTGCATTGAGAAAGGCCTATGTTTTGAATGTACAGGTTTTCAAATGATTGTTCAATTGACATGGCCACTATATGGATCATTTTTCTTTATGAAAACCTGGAAGCTTTATGCCTGCTGTGATAAAAATAAATTACACTTCATGCAGCAAAAGTGCTATTCAAAAAAGAGGACAGTTCTCAAGCTCTTAAAGTTCTCACTTCCTATTGAAAATGACAGCGGCTCTCCCTCATGCTGTAGTATCTCTGGCACAGTAGATCAGAAATCATACACAGAGCCACAAGAGACTATCTAACTTATCATTACGCGCACGGGGGTCTATTCTCCTCTCGCGATGCAAGCACAGGGCTCCTGCTGACACTAATGGGAGCTGCACGTGCATATCAAGGACAGAAACGAACCGACACTGCATCAAATTTTCTAACCTGAACTAAGTTTGAAAAGTTTTTAAATAGCCAGAAAGTCAATAAATTGTCTCCTTATCATGCCAGCTCTTCTACTTTACTTTCACAACTATTCGACTATGGTAGTAATTTCCTTTTTGTGTAACTTTCCTCGAGAGGATCTAAAAGGACTACAATCTCATCAAATTCACCTCTATTAAGCTCCTGTGAAGTAAGTTTTATCTGACATATCTTGCCCAAGGTCATATGGAAATTACATGGCAGGGCCAGGAACCGCACTTTTTGGTATCCTAGTAGTTCCCTGCTTTAACCAGCAGGCCATACTCCTTCTCTACGTGTGCACAACAGCCAACCGTCCCAGAAGCAGGAGACTGGATTAACCTTTCAGCCATGAAGATACTAAAATTTCAGAGAAGAGGCCTATAAGGAAATGGGGTGCCCAAGATGGAAAATCTACAGCAAATAGCTTTCACTTTAACGGACCCACTTTCATGGACAAAGTTGAACTATCACCTCAACGTGCAAAATAGACTGGAATCAAAATTATCAACTCCCAAATTATTATGACACTTCTTTCATTTGAGCTTTTCTTGTTTATTCTTGGTTTTGCATGTACAAACTGCTTTCATGTTCATCAGAAATACCGTCTTTTAAATTAACAGTCAAAACTGTCTCATGAACAAAAAATTAGAGATGAACTTTAGGGAAAAGAAAATCCATAATCATGAAGCTCACAATAAAATGACATGCTGGCAGCACAGTAGGCAAAGTTAACATACATATTATAGCAAAAGAAGGAAAATGAGTGTCGTGTTTAATGCTTCAGAGACTGTGCAAATGAAGCTATCTCAATATTTACTAAGGAGATCAAAAATAAAATGAAAATCTCCGGTAGGCTTCTTGGTGAGCAAAACTTGTTTGGCTACCTTAGAAGATTTTTTAGATACCTTGGGATCTAAACCAATCCCCAATTATCAGAACAGCAGAGAAAAGGGACAAAGAAAGGCCCTGTCTTCCCAGGTATTCAGCTGCGGCTCTTTCCAGACTGTAAACAGTTGCTGCAGCCTTAGGGTTTCATTATTCATCTACTACAGGACGCAAGGCCCACGAGCAGCTGGACTTTTAACATACAGGAGGAAAGGAGGAAAAGTCCTCCCACGAAAGGGATATCAGATCAGGTTTTGGTGCTCATATAAAATCTTCAGTATTTCTTGAGGTCAGGGTGTGAGAGGGGAATGCATTATATATACTATACCATAAGTCTTTTCCCTTTTTCTTCCCCAACCCTAAAGGGTAAAAAAAATACATTAATAACCTTCAAATCTGCCCTGCCATCTCAGTACACTGTGCATGTGACGAAAAACCAGTAAAGAAACATTTCAATTTGAAGTTTCCAAGAGGTAATTATAAACAAGAGGAAGAGAAAACTATTTTTGAAATTATGAAAAATACCTTGACAGTGACTCCCTTAGACTCACATTTAGCCCTTGAAAAATATTCTGCCAAAGGGTGCATTTTGACAGGGAAAAGATGAAGAGTGGAGAGAAGAGGCAGCAGTCTGTCATAATTGATGACACCGCAATGCAAGCTGAAGTCAAGACTGAATATTTACAAAACTCATTCAGGGTGAGATTTTTAAAAGGGAAAAAAAACAGCCAACAAGCAGACACAGATGGACCCAATCTTCTGAAAACATAGCAGGACTACAACAGGCAAGGTTAATGCAATATGGTCAATGTAACCACATCACACATACAAAATAATTCAAGGGTCTTTTTCATAATTCAGCGCAGTATGAGTTTCAATATAAAATGAAAAGGCTGAAAGAAATAGATATATTTTTTTTCTGTATGAATCTGTAGGTCTTTTTTTGGATATATATTATTTTAACTCATTTGAGAATGACGCACCTGAGCTAGGTGCCTTTGGACACAATAGGACTTCAACACCAAAAATTTTCACCCCAAATTATTAGTTTAAACCAAGCTCAGAACACTCATTTGCAACATTACAGTGTCATAATTAAGCCAATCTGAATCTAGACTGCCACATTCTTACATTCCTTTCCTTTGCTTCTACCAGTTTCACCTCTTCTTCTCCTCCCTTCAGCTACACACCAATTCTTATCCAATCCCATGGTTAAGAAGTTCATGGATATGATCTGGTTCAAGTTGAGCTGGAAGGGAAGAGAGGAAGCAGGAGACCTGAAACAAGTTAAACTGCCCTAAATTGCTACTGGAGATTATTTATTTGATGGACAAAGTGAATATATATATATATTTTTTTTTTTTAAGTCTTAGTCCAGCTGCCAGTGAGAAGGTTCATTTCAAGCAAACTCATCTGGCAGTTTGCCATCACATTCAAAGCAGCAAACAGGTTCAAAATCAACTTGGAGACTAAACTTGCCCAATTATTAGCAGTGATGTGCCCAAGGTCAGGGCAGCGGTAAACCAGTAAAGCAAAGCAATTCTCTCCCTTGTTCCACAGAGATCCAGGAGCTCATCTTCAAGAGCTGTCAGTCTGGCACTTTTTACCGGTGCTGAATTCACACTTCATTTAAAGAAATGTGACTAATCCTACTCCCGAAGCAAGTGTGATGTATCTGCCTCGCTACCAACAATACAAGTTGGGCACAGACACGTGAGGTCACAAGCCCTCCCGATGTGAACTGATCTAGCACTTACAAAATGGATAGGAATTACAAAGACAACAAGAGTGTGGACCAGGATTACAGACATAAAAAATTATGCCATAAAGTATATTTATTAGATTAAAAGTCTTAAAAATTCACATTTTGGGAATACAAGCTAGTCTCCATATTTACTGTGTGTTCCGACTACAGGGGAAATTTGTAGTCCTATATATTTATATGCAATGGACCAAAACCTGTTTAAATAAATAAATAACGCGTTTGGCCTATTCCACCTATCACTATCCCTCCAAACCCCAATTTCCCACGTGACAAAACTATAAAATCTTTCTTTTCTGTAAACATTAGGTCTAAACTGCCTGGGAAAAAGCATTCTGCATGTTCCTCATACTCATTATTTGCAAAAAGAAAAGGTGGGTACAAATACAGAACAGCAAAGCACAGAAGTGAACATGAAATATGCCCTCTTTAGTCCTGGGAGCTGTACAGTTTTTTGGCAAAGCTGCTCACAAGAAAGCCCAGTCACCCAGATTTTAACACGCTTTGTATTTCTAATTCTCCCGTTAATCCAGCCTGCTCCAAAACACTTAAAAGTTTTAAGCAAAGAGTCCTGGCAAAACATCCATCCAGGCCATCAGATCACTTAGATCCACTATAGCACACCTCCCAAAGCGTACAAGAAGCAGTTGTCCACATTATAGCTGACATTTCACTAAAGAGAATCCTAAATAAATGCAAATATTGCTTCTTCACCTGACAGGAAAAGCATACTACCCTGCAAAGAGATACTGTACTTTTAGGCTTTCCAACCACTTGTAAATGAAGAAAGGAGAAGCAATAATTAGCCCTATGATGCAAGGTTATATTCCAAGTTTGGCAGGAAAAACAAGGTGAATAAATTAAAGCTTTTTTGACCATTGAAAGGGATGAGAACAGTGTGGATTGAAGCGGTGAAGAAGCTAAGGTAAGGGTAATTTCTGCTAGGCATTTCATTTCACTTTTGTTTGCAGATATCTAAGATACGATATGAACCCCCCCCCCTCCAGTTTCAAAATGGAGCATATGTAAATAAAGTACGTGTTAGTATTTTTTTCAGTACTCCAGATTATTTGCACCATTATTTTAATGGTCAGACTGCCTAATAAACTGGATGAAGTTGTGTGAAATGTTTCATTACTTTCCTACCAATGTTTGTATCTCAGATGTTTTTTTGCTCAAAATGCAATTTCACGTATATCCAAGAATGCATGCCTATTAATTAAAAGGAATAAAAAGGAAGCAAAATTTCAATCATCGATGCTTACTGGTGATTTTAAAAATGACACACAACGTGAGTGAGTGGTTTTTAGATTTCGGTTAATGAAAGGCACTTTTAAATTAAAGAATAAGCACAAACAAAACCTGGCTAATAAGAATATACAGAAATACCAAATCCATAAAATAAATGCCACAGTTAGTGCTAAGATATGTACAAATTCTATCTAAGAATATTTGCATACTCTTTCCACCTAAACTCATTATGACAGACATCTAACAAGAAAAAAAAAGCAAGATATTAATACAAAAAATTTTGCAGCTAGTAAGATTTTCAGTTCATGAATAGAACTACATTCAGGATGAAACCAGTATGATTGCATTTAGGAGAATGCACTGCCATAGACCTGCTCTAGATTCTAAGCAATGGCCATTGTATAACACTTTGGTTATTTGAATTTTACTGTCAATTACTTTCAATTCTAAAAGGATTTTCTTTAATCTGTTATTCTTGATATAACATACAAGATATCTTGAATAAAAGATAATGATTTTTCAGAATTTTAACATCGTAGTATTGCCCTGTATTGTCCGCCTTAGGGAAGAAAGAGTTGGGTGTTTTTCCAGACACAGTTTATTTGTATTTCGTAACTAAACCAAAGCAATATTCACAGTGCCACATGCATCTTAGGGCTGTGCTTACTAGTTGCAGATAGAGTCTCCTTAGTGAATCACCCAGAGGAGCTAGCACCATCTAGTAGATCACAAAAAACCCAAATAGATTATACTTTCATATTACCCTTGAAAAGATTAGAAGAATAGGTAGTAGAGCATATTTATTCAGACTTTTAAGACAGCTTCAAATGATCTGATGCAATAGACATTTTCTTCCAAAAAATAAAAAGGATGAGATAATGTGTTTCAAGGTCAATCGAAGCAAGGGTGCATCAGGGAAAAAAAAGGTGTTTAAACCACAGCAGATTTAACAGCTTAACCAATAAAGCTACTCTAGCCTTCAGTCAATGGGAATCAAAACAATGATTTCAAACTATTTTATTCAATCTACAGGCAGGATTACTAGGTGATAAAGCTTTTTCCTTCTTTTCTTTAGTAAAAGAAGCAAGCGTTTCTCCTATTTTTAGGGATTTCTTTCAGTAAATTATGCATCCTTTTCAGGACTACAGCCACAAGGACACAGGCATTCTTTAAAGTTTGTAGGTTTATGTCCTTGTATTTGTTACCACAGGGCTCAAATATTTAGGTGCATGCTCAACTGGAAATCTGAAAATGCAAGGAATTTTAATACTATTACATTTATTAATCTTATTTTCTAATCTCCATTAAGTCTCTCCGAGTATCTAAACAGCACTTTTTTTTTCCATCCTCAATGATGCCATTTGCTAAATAAGCAGAACAAAAGGTTGATGACCCAAAATACAATAAATTACTACATTCAGATTCTTTATGATCATTAAGGGTTTTCCTTAATAATCCGAAAAGTACCTATGTGGAATTTAAATCATTCCATTCATTAAAAGTTTCTTTTTCTCCTCCATCCCTGCCTTCTCTCCCTCTCCAAATACACGCTGACTTGCTGAAGTCTATTAATTCTTTAAAATAATATTTCAGATTTTAATAGCAATTAATATATTAAATATCAGTGTACAAGGGGATTGTACAAAGCGATTCCATAGTAAATTAGTCTGAAAATTGCCCTAATTGTTATGCCAGAAGATGTCCTCTACGTTTTGTCTTGGGAGAAAAAGATCTTTCTGTCTAAATGCCATTATGTGTCATCCTAGCTGAGCCTCCTGCCTAGCGGGGACTGAAGTTGTACAGCAGGAGCCGCTTCTCAGGCTTTAAGAACTACAGTAAATCTTCAAACAATTTATCCAAACAAAGGCCAGTGTGTGGAGAGAAAAATACACGGGAAGCAGATGAATAAGCAACATCAATTATGGGGGGGTTGACCTTTCTGCCCCACACCATGGCACAGATTTCACACCAAATCGCAGCAGATTGAAGTTGACATGCCTGGAGTGAAAACACTGGTCCTCACAATGTTGCCACTCTACATTCACAGAGCTGTAGTAAGGAGAGGAGGGAGAAAATGAAGAGAAGGGGAGGGGTGTGTGAATGAAAAATCACGCATAATGGGCCTGGGTTTATTTTACAGAGGACAAAATGGCTCAATTTGAGCACTTAGACTGTCGAAATTGGCTAGTGTGAGATACGAGAGGTTCATCCAAGGGGACACTTGAATCAGGTGCCTTCAGCGATATGACCTAGGAGAAAGGATTGGGAGAATAAAAGAAGTTCTTAAAAACTTGTTAATGCTGTTAAAGATCATGCCATTTCACACTTTTTTTTATATTATTTTATATCTATATATACAGACATAGAATGCTTTTTTACCGAATCACAGCAGCTGAGACTTACCTTCAGTCAAAACAGAAGTGGCCAGGCCAAAAGTACTTGCATGCAAAAGTCTCATGCAGCATTATTTTGCCACGTGAAAAATCCAAATCTGCCTGTTGTTATCATATCTGTCTTTTGAAAGACTCACACCCCACCCTAGGAAAATATTGCCTTTACATGCAAGGAAAAGCCAGACTAACTAATGTATACTTTTAACCACCCCAATTAAAATTCAGGTTTTGGCCTTTAGAACAGTCTATTTAAAGATTTCTTTTTCTAGATTGGCCGTAGACAGATGATTATTAAATATTTATAAGTCTTTGAAAAGGATTGAGTGCTTTTGCTTTGTTTATTGTGTGGAGCTCCCCCTCCCCCTTTCTTTCCCCCACTCCTTCTTTGAGGGATCTATGAGTGATCATTTTATTTGAATACTTCATCAGTTGGTTAGTGCAAAGACAGATCAGTCAACCCTACGCAGGCTGTTTCACATCAATAGAATCTGTTAACACTGCTGCAATAATAGCTTACGGTTTAATATGCAATCAGATCAACAGCTTTTGTCTCATTCCAGAGGACATTAATCTACAAACTGCTACTATTTCATATTGATGGTAACTAGACACCAGCTCCAGTTCAGACTGGAAGAGATTAAAAATAGATAAGCTTACAATAACATTTAGTCATCCTAACCTTAGTTACTATTATTAAAAAAATTCTCAACCAAGTATCAATCTACCAACAAGTTATGCTGCTCAACTGTGAAGTCCAGGTTTAAGGATTAACATTTCTGATATCACGCCTCAGAAATGTAAACATTTACTTATTGACACTGATAGCATGCTGAATTAGATTTGTCAGCTTGTGCACAAGTTTCGCCACTGTCAAGAAAGCTACCACCTTCTTCCCAGGTATCACATCTGTAACACTCTTTCCCAAAATACTGAGACCTTAGACTTCCCTCCACCTGGATGAAAAAGAACTGTGAAGAAGAAGTCACAGCATATGTAAATATGACACTGTGCTTTCCCAAATATCTATGAATAATTTCAGAATCAGCAAATGAAATCTCATAATATGACCACAGGTTTAAGATTGTGTCGCTACTAGGAAAAACCCATCTTTTCCTTTTGAAAGACACCCGCAAACCTCTTTTCTGAAAAGACCCTCCTATTTTAAATATATCACACAGTACGTTAGCACACCTGGTAACTTTACACTCCAGAACAATGCTACTAGAGAGTTAAGAGACATTTCCATAAACTTCAACAGACTATCGAGTTGGCAGTACACATTTCATAATTTCTACATACAGCTAGACTGTAAATTACTTGATTAGATCCAAAACTTGCTATCCCCTCAAACATCTCAAGAACCATTGTTCAATCATGTGAGCGTAGCAAGGAGGAAACCCTTTCCACTGAGACTGACCAAAGGGGCTCCCCTCAGTAGCTGTCAGAGGTGATCTAGAAAGCACCATAACTAGACTTCACGATGGTGGTAGCTAACGGGTGGACAAGTGTCAAATTCTGACTACATAAAGTTCAGTTCAGTGTCCTGATCTCTAACTCTTTGGTTTCCTTTAGAGCAACACAGCCCATGTACCTTTTCCACGTTTGTGTTTTCTGGNATCTCAAGAATCATGTGAGCGTAGCAAGGAGGAAACCCTTTCCACTGAGACTGACCAAAGGGGCTCCCCTCAGTAGCTGTCAGAGGTGATCTAGAAAGCACCATAACTAGACTTCACGATGGTGGTAGCTAACGGGTGGACAAGTGTCAAATTCTGACTACATAAAGTTCAGTTCAGTTCAGTGTCCTGATCTCTAACTAATTGGTTTTCTTTAGAGCAACACAGACCATGTACCTTTTCCACGTTTGTGTTTTCTGGGTTTGGTTGCAGGGGCATTTTGGAAGGTAAGAATTAATTGAGGGAGGGGTTTTCATCTTGTTTATGTCTGTTGCTAAAACGACATTCTCTCTTTATCTTTGAGCATAGTTAGGTAAGAATCTAACTACTCTGCTTGTTATAAATCTTTGAAAGAGGGACTCCAGGTAATTCTGGTTTTCACTCTCATAATTCACAACAGCTCTGCATCACTTCTGCCCCTTCTCTATCAATTCCACATCTTGTGCCAGCAACTCTGCTGGTTGGCTGATATATTTAAACCACCTGAGTTTGAACTTTACCACTATGATGAGCATCTCAAAACACATTGTAGCTCTCCAGCCCTTCCTGGCATTGTTGAACCAAGGAGCTTCAGCCTCAAATTGTAACTTACAGGCTACAGCCACCAGGTCAGCTTTTCACAATTATAATGTGAACGGGACAAGGCTAATCATCAGGAAAGACAAATTAAGGCAGGCACGCTATCCAAGATCGATCCCTGTTGGTCAGCCATCCAACCAGAAGCACATTTAACAGGAGCTTTGAGGAATCCTCAGCTCTGGAGAAATAATAATAATAATAATAATAAAATATCACTGTAGAGCACTCATTGCCAAAATGGAACTTGGGGAAAAGAGCAAAGAAAGGAAAAACAGAGTGTTTATTCAAATCCTCAGAACTGGTTAGTTCTCTTGCAGAGCCTATTACCTGAGCTACCTCTCAGAAGCATAATATTTTAAGTTTAAAACTATTAGAATTGCTACATCTCTCATGTCCCTAAAAAATGTTAAGAAAAACTGGTGTGCCCAGCAGGCAGAACTCAGAGCTGGCTCGCAAGGATCAAGCAAAAACTTTGAAAGCACGAAAGCAGCTTCCACAATCGTATGACACCATTTGAACCCTTGGCCTCTGATATTGTTCTGCGTTACTTGTTTCAGGCGGAGCTTATGCCCTTTATTTTCCACATTACAACAGCACCTTAGAAAGGACTGTACTAAGAAAAATTAAAGGGCTCTGCATAATCTGTCTGCCCTAATCCTTTTTACATCAGTTCCGTAGTCAAAATAGTCCCAAATAGATTATTTTAGATAGATGGCGTACCAGTATATTCACGTAGGTATCAATACATCCACGGCAATATGCATACACAGGTACCTGTTTGTATGCGCGTGCATATATTAATACTTGCCATATACAGATAAGAGACATAGGTTTGGCAAACTAGACTCTTTTAGCTACAGCTAAAGTCCATTATTTTATAAGTTACTAGTTATTTGACAGAACTAATACTTATGCAAGGCATAGTAGTAGAAACTGTCTTCATTTCTAAGCTTTCACACATTCCCTAATTAATTCAAGGGGACTTACAGTTTTAGATAACATTCTTCCTTTTATCACTTGCCATCTAGCAGTTGGTATAATGTCAACACTTACATCTTTTTTTCCAACTGAAATAATTTTTAAAACATTTTTATCCTAAAATGTTCGCCTCGATTTTTCAAAAATTATCTTAAAGATAAGAGATTTCTTTCCATTTCAGTCTCACAACAACGAGAATGTCAGCACAGCTTTTTTGACAGACAAATTATTGAATCAAAGAAAGAATATGCCATTAAGCCCACAGGTTAGGAAGTGTCAGGAATGGTTTAAAGAGATATCCCATTTATCTTCAAAACATGCACGGAATGTCACTAATGTGTGTTTATCATGTATAATCAGACAAAGAAAATATCGAAATAAAGTACTCCTGCATACAATAGAAGTCTCCTTCCATCTCTCAAGATATCAGTGCTATTCAAATAGAATAATAATGATGAAACCTCCTTTCTTGAAAATGGAAATCAAGTGAAATGTAGATAGAAATGATTTTTTGTAGTTGATGTACATTTCTAAAGTGCATTAACAGGAAATCCAGAACTTTTTAGGTCAATTATATTGTCAGTATTGTCAACGCCACTGAAATGAATACCTAAGCAGTGCATATTCTTGCTGGAACGGGGTTAGAGAAGAAATCCTGTATTCAGTCACTTGGAGAAGAGGAACTGCAGGCACACACTTAAAGCTTGCTTTGTTCCAATCTTATTTTTATTTTTAATCATTCAAAAGGCATCCAAGAAACATATAATTAGAAATGGTTTTAAATCCACAATATCCAAATGTTTTCCTATTTAATTTTAGTTTTCTGTTTCTTAAAGCCTGTTTGGTAGCCAAGTGCATCACAAAACATTAAGTCACCGCTTTTATAATCAATTTTCTAAGACATGATGTGACAGGTTCATAGAGTTAACTAATATATATAGACTTAGGATGAGAATAGTAGGCAAAGGATTTTTAAAGATCTCTGAAAGGTATTGGAAATCAAAATGGTGATGACATATTGATGGGATAGGAGGTTTTGCCAGGTGAGCCGAATAAATGCATCAGTTGTACCCTTTGGAACATGCTATTATTCTTCCAAACAAAAATTTTAAAAGAAAGCGTTTCTGTAGATTTATAAACTACAGTCCCAGCAAAAGACAAAACGCGCACCTGCTCTTTCCTTCTTTCTCAATACTGTATTTATGAACAAAACCATTTTATTCTACGCAAAATTTTAAAGAGGTCATATAGAAGGCAAAGTGGTTTAACAGAGAGTCAAAATTTGCAGGAGTAGATTACGTTAAACACCAAAATCTGAAAAAAAAAACACTTGGTGTTTTCCAGATAAGCGAGAGAAAAATCACATAAGAAATCCAAAAAGCAAGGGGCCTCCAACAAGACTCATGATACGTCTTTGTGCTGCCCTCCCACCTATACCCTATGGCTTCCAATGAACAGTTATGGCCCCTCTCTCATTCCATTTATCTCAGAAGGCAGACAGCTCATTGACTTCACCCACTGACCAGCTGGATCTGCTGTAACAGGGCTCTCTCTCAAGTCAGGATCTGTGCGCTTTCTACTGCAGCCCCATGGTCAACAAAGCCCTGAGGAGGCAGCACACTCTTTAGCTGCAACACAATATTTTTCTACTCCCCCTTGACAAATACCTCAATATCCAGCTTATCAACTGTCATGCAATTGCAAGTACATCCATGTTGCAGTCACCTACATCACCCTAGGTCCAGCATCTTCTCCATCACGTACAGATCTTACGCAAAGAACAGAAAACCCTGAAGCAGAATGGATATTCCTCTTAAGAGAGAGAGGAGCAGGTGTAGAGGGCGAGAAAGCCTGTCCGAAAGAATAACAACAAAAAGAGCAATCAAAACTTATGAGAATGGCAGTAAAGACTCAGCAAGTGAGAGACAGCAAGAGATAAAAGACAAAGCAAAGGTGGACAAGGAAGGGCAGCACAATAAAGATCTATTAAGCTATGTTTCAAACTATCCTCTAGGGCTTGCACCTTGAAGAAGACACCAACCACAGATGTATTTTCATGCCTTGAGAAGCTGCAACACTGCACTTCAGCAGGATTTTGATGAGAATCCCCCAGATGCCTTTGCCTTACAACAACCGCAGTGTGTTTACCTGGGTATTCAGGCACATTTTGAAAGAGCATTCAGTTTCTGTTATTTGTACTACTAGTTAAGGGTTTGGTGAAGTTTGTTTTGTTTTGTTTTTTTAAGTTAACTACTTTAATCTTTTAAGTGTATGCCCTCTCTTTTCCAGCTCAGCTCACAGATTAAAAGGAAAACATTGCACAAGAAAGGAGTGATCATGTAAAAGTTTAAGTGTGTTTGGAGGGAGCTTGGCAGCAATATAGAGGCTGTTTTGTTTCTCAACAGTGAATTTTAAACAGTTCTTAATTTCACACCCCGGTTTATTCAGATACGCCACTGACAATTCTTTTGGTCAAAACAGGTCAAATTGGTCTTTGAAAGAGCTCAAAAACTTCCCTGTGTTCCCAAGACTTAAAAGATTGAATTCTATTCTGCCAGAACCATATGACTTGCACTAAAGAAAAAGAAAAATCCACTTCACGTATTTTTGGGCATTTCTAGGACACATTTATACTCTGCACATGTACACCCCCTAGAGTAATACATGAGGATTTTGACACTCCAAAATTTGTAATTAGTTCTTAATAGCCAGAGAATAACAGGCTGGGTTTTTCCAATAACAAAAATCATAGAATGATAGAATGGTTAGAGTTGGAAAGGACCTTAAAGATCATTGAGTTCCAACCCCCTGCCATGAGCAGGGACATCTCCTACCAATGGGATGGGCTCAAAGCCCCATCCAGCCTGGCCTTGAACACCTCCAGGGATGGGGCATCCACAACTTCTCTGGACAACCTGTTCCAGTATTAAAACATTTTTCCTGTATTCTATACTGTGGTATGTTTGTATTTTATCTTGTTCACTTGCAATGTACAGAACCTTTTTATTTTTCGTGTGGCTTGCAAGCCTAAGTTGAAAATAGCCAGAAAATTAGTGTCAACAGCATTGCTGTTTCTGAGGTTCTGACATGTTTAGATCAAGTTTTAATATGTCGATCTTCCCAAAAAGAACACATTGTTTGGCCTTATACCTGAATGTCTGCACTGTACTGTGAATCTATGCAGATAGGCTGAGACCCTGTCTTAATGAGACAATTCTAACAACTTGGTCCAGGTGGATTGTTCTGAAATAGATGGAAAAATTCAGCATCTCCTACCTTCTTTATCAAGAATTTCAGTCAGATATTGGAGAAGGTCTTTGGCCATGCATATTGACATGCATCAATATAGGCCAGAACTCTTACCTAATCAATAACTCAAACCAAAAAATTAAAACATTTCTTCTTCAAAATCTACAGTATTAACATTATTTCTAATGTAGACACCTCCTTACTTACTCCCCATTGTTTCAACAGAAACATCCTGTTAAAAGAAAAAGTTTCTTTTGGCACTGAGGAATCTGAGCTATTAAAACCCTCAAGTAAGTCAGTCTCTGTATCAGAAAGCTGAAGGATTTACCCAACACACATTTGATTTACAAGTCAGTTCCTAGAAGATTAAACTGTATCAAGTACACAAACAAGACTTCACTCAAACATCTCATCATGAGTTTCAAAATTTCTGTTTGCCTCAAAATCTCAAGATTTAAGTTTAGAATTGAAAGCAACTCTTCCCAAAGGCCAGCAATTCATTCCACGTTTCCCTGTCAAGAAATTCTTCAATAACTATAAAGTTAGTAAGAATAAGTAAGTCTGTTGTCCCCTACAGTATACTATTGGAGGTGATACTTCCGATATTATATGATAAACTCCTGCTATAAAAAGTTCTGCTATAAATTCCCACTGCCTCCAGTAATCTGAAAACAGACATGTAGATGAACATTCAACCTCCTGGAAATTCGCAGGTTAAAAATAAAATACATATATATATATATATACACACACACATTTTTTAAAAAATGGAATACAGTAGAAAAGTAAATAAAAAATAAATCAAAAGAGTGGTATAAGACAGCATTCAACTCTTTGCCTCTTGAAAATTTAAATGAATACTCCTTGAGAGCAAACTACAAAATGCTAACCTTGAAGTGTTGAGTGGCAGAAAGAATTATGGGTTATTGTACTGTCAAAATGCCAGACAGCTGTATGTTGAGTTACTGTGTTATTTAGACAATCAGAAACTTGGAAGCTAATGTGACATATTTTTTTCAGTGTGAAAGCTCCTGACATGCGTCATGATAATTTCTAAAGGGACAAAATGTTATATAAAAAACATAGTGCCTTTATAAAACTGCCGAACAGGTACAACACCACTGCAAGTTGAATTCATGTTAAATACTATAGATAAATAGGACTGATTCAGGACACGACCAAAATTGCTATTACATCATTTGTTTGTTCATTTGTTCTGTAAATTTTACTGTCATATTTGGAGGCATTCTCATGTCTAGAGCCAAGAATTATGTAGCCATTAACTTTATGTCTTGTTAACTTAAACACTAGTCTAATTTTAGCCCCAAAAAGAGCCCCTGTAAAACCTTCTTTGAACATTTCATGAAGAAAAAATGGGCTGCGTTACCTGCCTTGAGACTCGCAAAACCCACTTCCTTTGTGAATTGACGTGGCTCAGAAGGCTCCAAAAGCTTGCACCATGCATTTCTCACAGTTCACAGCACCCAATATTTTTCTTACCTAAAATTAACTGCCTTAAACATAAAAATACTAAATGCTAATATTCCATTACAAGGTTAGATTGGCCTAATACTGATGGATCTTCACTCTCAGTTCATACAGTTCTCCACACTGTCAAGAAATAGTAAGGAAATGCTCCAGAATAAACTAAGTAGAACTTAAGATTTCATGTTAATTTGAGTCAGGTTCAGACTCTGAAACAAGTTTCTTCATCATTTCCAAACACCAATACTCTAAGGCTTTTTATTTTTTTCTGTTTCTTGATACCAGTGATACTCCATACTAAACCGCATAATCTAGTCACCCGTCAAGCGAAAACATGAATTCATTTACCAGTTGCAAGTGTGTTGAACTGCACTCCCTTTTTTTTTTCCACTGCTGCTATGAAGACAGAGCTGTGTATCTCCTTTGTAGACAAATGAATAGTTTGCAACTTACTTTCTTAGTTGTGTCCATTCTAACATAAAGCTACCATTTTTTTTTTGCTCCATTCATGAGTTTTTCCACATCTCATACCATTTATCATCACTGTTGTGTGAAGTCTTGCCCATTCCGTAATATCCCTTTTTGAGAAGCAAACAATTTATTTTACGAAATTGTTGAATGTAAACTCCTTCTTGTAGAAGGACAGGGCATGACTGAACATACTGCTGTGTGGAGACTTTCCCAATCTCTGAGAAGACCTGAGAGCCATGATGTGTCATCAGCTGTTCCTCAGTTACACAAAACAACTCTGAAGGAATAATAAGATGACTAGGTGTATATATATAAGAATACTGAGAAGTAAGGAAACTATCTTTTATATCTGGCACAAGGGCAACTAGGATGTGAATATAATTTGAAACCACAATGCCTCCAGTTGAAGAAGGCTGATAGGGTTTAGAGAAGAATCACAAGAAAAGTTTAGGATGGTGGGTAGCCTGTCTTATGTCAAAACTCCAAGGAAATCCATCTGTTTCAACACTAGTATGATGAAATAAAGGAGTGACTTCAAAACGGTTACCAAGTGTGTACAAAGAGTAAGAAGTTTCCTGAGTGAGTTCTTCAATGCAACAGACACTATAACAAGATTGAAGATACGCAGCTCCAAACTGGAAATAATCAGTACGTTTTTCCAGGACAGTTTGGACCTCTCTTCAGTGGTGGTGTTTTTTGTTTGGTTGTTTAAATCAAGACAAAAATACATACTGTATTTTACATGGGAATTAGTTTTGGAATTAGTTTTACAGGTTTACAGGTAAGGCCACTCCACTGTAAAGTTTTAGTATTCTTTTTGTATTCCATTCCTTGTGCACATTTATATTTTTCACATGAAACAAAACTTGGGTCAATCTCCATAATTGGACAGTTATTTTTGAATTGTCAGATGTGTGAACAGTACCATTTCTTTCCAACTAAGGTACATTATTTTCATCAACAATTAATTTCATGTGCTGTCATATTGCTTAAACACCTATCTTAATTATACCCGGAAAAGGGTCATAAATAACCTAAAAAATATCATCAGCAACAAATGTCATTATCTTGTCGCTTATCCTCACTGGTGCAGAGCGACAGAATAGTGAGTTATTCTACCTCCAATCTTTCCGAACAGTGGAAATTAGCCATTTATTTCAACCTTTTGCTTTATGGGATTTTGCCCATTTTTGATCACGTCAAATTATGCCTATTACACAGTTAATACTTGGGAGAGGGGAATTAGAAACCTCTTATTAAAGACCTCTGCCAATATAAAACATTCACATAGGAAATATAAACAACAAGACAAAAACCAAGTTTGAGAGCAGTCAAAAAGTGAACAAAATAATTATGTAATGGAGAGGCCTGAAACAGGTGCTTTTAAGATCGCTTATTCAGCTGTTAAGTGAATTTTATCAGAATATGCAGTACATTGCAGCCCATTGTTCTCTTTCTATATATACACATTGAGAGAACATTTATGACAGTAATGCATTAGACATTTCCATTAGAAATGTTTTTGGTCTTTTGTCATCACACATGAAAAGAACAAAATCTTAAGCATTTATAGCACAAGGTTAAATAACTTATTTAGCAATGATATTCATGTTTTATAGGTCTTTCTGAACTACCAGCACACTCTCATCGGATTGTTTCTCAGTGCAATATGATATAACATCCTCCCTACAAGGCTGGCAAAATTAAAGGCTTGAGTGATTAAAAACATTTCCTTGCATTGAATTCTTATTAAGACAGCTCAGATGAAAGAAATAAATACATTTTTAGTATTTCAAATCAAATAAAAGAGACAGGATTTGCACAACTTCTTTCCTTAAATGTAGGATTAGGGATTAAAGATGTTATTTCCCATATCACATTCAACTAACGCCAAGTGAATGAGAACATAACAACAGTATTCTACTGCTTTGATACTTTCAGAGAATAAATATCTTATCTGGGGTACCTAGAGAACAGGAAAGGAGGTGGGTCGGGGGGAAGAAAAAAGTGAGAGCAAGCTATATTCCATCTAGTCCTAGACATATATTTAACCAGATAAAAATCTATCACAGTTGCTTTAACAGTTATTAAACTGTAAACCAAAACCAGTGTTCAACTCTTCTGCACATTTGTGTGCTTTTTAAAAAATGTTGCAGGCAGGTGCCCTAAATCTACAATGTCTCTGAGGCTCTGCAACAGAAATGGCAGCAGCGGTTTCAAAACTGGTGACTGCATGGAATTTTAAACCTCACTAACCTCTCTGAGCAGAGAGGCAAATATCTCAAGGTTGAAAGCTTGCCTGGATCTTCTCTAATTCCAAACATATGCTTCTTGTCAATGAGACACAAGGAAGAAGGCTAGACTTTATCAACATTTATACCTGGTAGTTTTGTACCCCAGGAATTATTGGACTACCATAAAAATGGTATTGAGAGCTAAGTCTTATCTGAATTAAAGCTAACATTTCTGCTAAAAGACATTTCAATTATGCCAGATCAGTTAAGGATTTTAAATGAGGAATGTCTCCTCTTCTTTCTTTTTTCCAGCTTATTAATTTTTATTTTTATTTGACAGTTAACCTAATGCTAAGATAATACTGTGTAACTTTAATGCTTAAAATTGATATATAGCCATAGGGCACGCTTTGTGATGGATGGGCTCGGCTTTTATATGAAGAGCCACAGAATTTGATTACTATTGTTCATACTTACCATTGATAATGAATATTTTCAGGATTAACATTTCATGGATTAAAACACTACTAAAAAGAAAGTTATAAAAATACAGAAATACCATTACCTTTAAAGCACTTCTTTTGCATGTTCCACACAGCATGAAAATTTCAGCCAATGAAAAAAATCTGTAGGGCTATTTATATTACACAGAATCGCTCCCTTTTTTGCATCATCTCTCGATTTATAAACTCTACAACACTCACCCACCCTACTTCACACAGCTATTTCTGTCTTCTCCCAGTTTAAAACTACTATATACACCACAACTGCTCACCACCCTATTTTTTATACAGAGGTCATGTAAATAGGATGCCTTTCAAATGCACTGGTGCCTCCCTCTCGCCCAGTCTCAGTAAATAACTGGAAACATATAGGAAACATCATTGTAGGTTTCCCTGGCTTTGTACCCTCTCTCCCACTACTCACTACTGTGAGAGCCAGAGCATTGGGCTGTATGGACCTTTGGTTTGAACGCATTATTGTCATTATGTTCTACACCATAATTTAAAAAGAAAAGGATGCTACAAATGAAAATCAAAGCCCAAGCCCTCATGCACTTTCCTCAAGAGAAAACAAAAATATGGTTTTTTGCACAGTGCAAGAGAATATAAATTCCTCCTGCACTACATCAGGGTAAGCAAGAACAAAATAAAGCACTTAAGATCAATATCTAATCGTACAAAAGCTGCACTTCTGTGGGCTAGATTCAGCTCCTGGATGTTCAGATCTGATCCAGAAGGTGTACACTCGCTACCTGCTCTGCCTTAGTACTGCTGGATGGAGAACAGTATCAGCTTTCTACAGAAAACCAGGGTACATGAAATGTACCCAATATACGGCTCATTCAATCAGGTTATTTATTCTTTATCATCTACACAAATATTCTTAATCATTTCCCTTCATACATAAAGTGCTTATTTCTTATTTATGGTTATAAATACCGAGCTGGTAAGACCATATATTACAGACAATTGTTCTTATAGCAAGACACTTAACTTTAAGGATCAGCCTTCCTGTTCCTATGCTCATTTCATTATAAAGGGGTTTACCATAAATATTGGAATTTGAATTCCACCCAAGTAATGCATTAATAGATACTAAACCATTAATAATTCCTGTACTTTTTCATAAATGGGCAAAGTCCAATAAATAAATGGGAGCTCTTACATGTCAGAGCAGGGTTAACAAGCACCAAGGAGATTTCAAAGACAAACTGCGGGCAGGGGCTGCCAGAAGGTAAGATTCATAATGATGCCACGAATTCTGGGGACCCATTTTTTACTGTCCACTATGGCAAGTATCTAAAATTAAATGCTAAGCAGAAATTTGTCCTGAGCTCTGACATATAGTAGTTTAGGTAAACAATCTCTAAAATTAAAAGCAGATTCTTGATAATAAATTCCAACATGTATATCTTGATAACAGACAACCTTCCCTTATAAATCAAGAGCTGTTCCTTCCTCACAGAAACCTTTCCAAATTAGATCAGATGACTTACCTGAAATATTTCATCTATCTCCCCTCTTCCGTGAATACCAGCAATTAATGCCCAGTTGGTAGGGTGAAAAAGGAGACATTTAAATATTAAACGAAAACAAGCACAGTACTAAAAAAAGGAAGGCTCACCCAAGGGACACTGTCCTAGATTTTCTATGATCTTAATGAAAGCCTGCTAGAGCAATAAATAGGTTTTCTTTAATTAATAAGGTCCGGTGCTATCATTCAGTATGAAAATGTGACCAGAAAGCACTTCCTCACCAGTCACCCCATTCCTCTTCCTTCAGAAAAAAAAGTATTGTTTTTTCCTTCCATTGTTAGATAGTTACCAGCTGGCCACATTAATTGCCTTTTGCTGTAGTCAACTGATGTGATGCACCTGAGAAGTCTTCCAAATAAACTACACCTGCCACCAAGAGGGGGTTAGACATCCAGGACTTTTTTAAAAAAAAGAAACAACAAAAAGCTCCCGCATTTGTTACTCATACCTAATACATTATATGAGACAGATAAAAACTCTGACCTAAAGAGACAGAGCATATCCAAAAGCACTACTATATTTCAGTCCTCAGCTCTTAGAAAGCCCCGTTGTTATCCCAGAGAGTCAGAGGGAGTTTTACTGAAGGGAAAAAGGTGTGGTCACCTCACTAGCAACACAACAGGCTCGCTCTCTGTCCCCTGGAACAGCAGCACAGTCCCTCTGTTGTGTTGTCTGCTTCTGCCTGACTCAGTACGGTCGGGTTTGGCCATGGTGCTGTTACAAAATTTAAGTCATCCCACAGATGCTCCTCACTTGATTCAATCAGAGCAGAAAAAATGTCAGGATTAGACTTTGCTAGGCCTGGGGATGTGGGGATGTAAACAGATGCACGTCAGAACCACGACAGTGGTAGAAGTGCTGTTCAAGAAACTTTATCCTGAAATCTATGGATGCACTACTTCTATCTTTCTCATCAGAAGTCCATGTCGTGTTCTGCAGCTCATCACCTGAGTCATACAATGTTACTGCTCATCCTCAGTTGAGGAAAACTTTCTGAGATAAGCGAAGAAACAAACTTCTATTGCTAAACCTGTAATTTTGTTTCATTTTTCTTTGGTGTACATTCATTTCTGCACATCTCAACAGCAGTAGACAAATAAAACAACAATGTGAATCCCAGCAACCAGTTTGGTTTCAATAGCTAAAAGATCTGCATGTCAGGAGGTGTGAGGGGGGAACAAGACTAAATATCTTACTGACCAACTAACAATACTCATTTGCTACATCCTTGTTAAGATAAAATACAAAATTCAAAGGAATGGTGCTCTGAACCTCCTGGCAGGTACAGCACAGCATAGTTTCGTAATACCAGTTGGTGGATTTCTGAGTAACGCTATGGTTTCTGAAATACGTGACTACGTTGTCTTTGGAAAGTCTAGGACATGAAAATTTAAAAAGGAGGGCTGGAAAAGAAAAAACAAAACAAAACAAAAAACCAACAAACCCAAACACAATATTCAGTATTCTTGATTTAAAAATCACAGGTTACAAATAAAGCTGGCCAAAAATGCACTTTTTAGACCTAGTATGGCAAAATACATTGATAGCTGGAAGAATTTAGACCAGCCAACCTCTGCTTTAAGGAAGGGGGCG